>JBBYHM010070640.1:0-45292 GCA_038381775.1 Adansonia rubrostipa
AAATATGTTTTTATTTTTTTGTTATTAGTAGTAACTCAAGATTTAATAAAAAAATATTTTCATATATTTTATTATTTTTAAATACTATTTTTGATATATATAATTTATATTTATAATTTATATATTTATATATATATAATTTATATATAAGAGAATCGATTCTCATACTAAGCGAAAGCATAGTTAAATTATAATTATAATCTCTTTATTAATAATTATAATAATTTTTTAAAATAATTTTTTTTTGCTTTAACCTCTTTATAAATATTATCACCCCATATCAACTTTTTAGGATTCTCTCTACCTGATGATTAACCTGTAAACCATATATATATATATATTTTAAAGCAACAGCTGAAATTAAAAATTTTGCATCTAAAGGTTCATACTATTTTAAGCTTATGAAAAGCGCATAGTAAAAATCTGACCTTAGAATTTTTCATGGTTTCATTAAAAAAGCGGTAGGCACTTTAAAGCTTCCGATGTGGACCGACTTTGACCAATCAAAATGCGACACGAGCAAAATAACAATATGTTAGTAAATACTTTCAAAAGAACATTACTTTTATAATTTGTTGAAATTAAGGATATTTTAGTCAATCTCCCAAATGACTTTACTACATTAGTTCAAATTATGAAGCTTAAAAATAAAATTAATGTCCCATTAACATATTTAATAATAATAAAAAAGATTTAAAGTCTGCAATCTAGATATAACGACATCGTATAGTTCACAATTACAAAGAAAAAACGACATAATAGAGTCCACACCCCATTTTTTTCCATCAAACCTCAAAAAAAAAAAGAAAAGAAAAGAAAAAGAAAAACAATTACAAAGTAGCATAACTTGATCTTTGAGGAAAAAAAATGCAGAATTGTCTCATTTGCTTAGAGGAGTCTGTATATGGAATAATACAGCTGAAAGTTCCAAAGCAATAGCTCAAATTAAGGATTAAATGCAATTTAAAGCAACAATTCTCCCATTGTGAGAAATGTTTGCCTACACTCTCAAGGAAGCTTCCTCTCGGCAGTTAGACATGGCAATTTGCAATTTATGTACAGAGACTTTAATCATCTTTTTGAAAAGCTGAACATCAAAGTCAACGGCTTTAGCCTTTTTTTTTTTTTTTTAATAAAAATGGCTTCTTTCATTCATGGAAGTAAAAAAGAGACATCCGTTTGTACAACAGAGACAAAGTCTGGACATTAATCTAGCCATAGACTACTAGCCGAAGTTTGAGATCCGAACTTGGCCAGAAGGTTGGCTATTTCATTGTTAAAAATAATAAAAGTTAAAAAATATTTTATATTAAATTTCATATTATTATATAAAAATAAAAATATTTATATTAAATCTTAAATTATTTTTTAAAAAATTAAAAATAATATATACTATATATTAATTATATAATACATAATATTAATATATATTATATAATAAAAATAAAAATATTTTATATTAAATTATTTAAAAAATAAAAATTAAAAAAATTCATATTAAATTCTAAATTACTATTTAAAAATAATAATAATTAAAAATATTTTGTACTAAATCTTGAATTATTAGATAAAAATAATAAAAAGAAAAAATTTATATTAAATCTCAAATTACTATATAAAATAATAAAAAATAAAAATATTTTATATTAAATTATATATTATTATATGTTATATATAATATATCATGTACATTATATTTATGATATATATTATATATATAGCATGCATTGTATATTACAATATTTAAAAATACAACTCACCATAACCAAACATATAGATGAGTCTAACGAAATGCACAATTGCTATAACTAAATATACAGATGACGAGAAATGGTTGTACGGGAACCTAAAATCGAATCTATGCTAAGTTGTATGATCATGAATCCGTATCAAAATGTCAGAAAGCAATTATGCACATTACTTGGACACTAGATATGACAATCATGTAAGATGTACATACGTTAATAAGTTAGTTTAAATTTGAACCATAACACATATTTAACGGTATGCGCATAGCAGAATGCGCTTATGCGTTAGATGCGTGTAGGAAACATTAGATGTCAAATGCTGGTACTAATAAGTAAATGTATATATGATGATAAATGAATGTACATATTACCATAACTGAATGTATGAATAAGTTTAACTAAATATACGAATAACTATAACTAAATATACAGATGACCAGAAATGAATATACAAGACCCTAGAACTGCATCTACACTAAACCATATGGCCATGAACCGTATCAAAATCTTAAAGAGAAATTGTGCACATTGGTTGGAAATAAGATATGATAATTACGTAAGACATTAATTTATATAATAAGGGGAACCTTTACATTCAGTTATGATTATATTTTTTTTATTTTTTATTATTTTGAAATAATAATTTGAGATTTAATATAAAATATTTTTAATCTTTTATTATTTTTAAATAGTTTTTTTAATATATATAATTTATAAGTAATATATTTAGGGATTGGTTTCCCTCGTATAGGAAACGACCCTTCACATATTGGAACATAAATCAATATATATATTGAAGTCAAATATATCAATTTTGGTCATCTGTACATTAGTGTACTCAATTGCACCTTAACTTTACTCATTCGTACATTTAGTTATAGCCATCCGTAGATTTAGTTAAACTCATTCGTACATTTAATTATGATGATCCATACATTCATTTATCATCATATGTACATTTACTTATGGGAACCAACATTTGACATCTCATGTTTCCTGCAAGTTTCCTGCACGCATCTGATGCGTAAACGTATTCCATTATGCTCATATCACCAAATATGTGTATGATCAATTGTACACTAACTTATTAGCATATGTGCATCTTACGTGATTAACATATCTAATGTCCAACTAATGTGCATATTTGTTCTCTAACATTTTGATACAGTTCATCGCCATAGGTTTAGCGTAGATTCGATTTTAGGGTCTTGTGCATTTATTTATGGTCATTTGTATATTTAGTTATAGTTATTTGTATATTCAGCTATGGCGATTCGTATATTCATTTATCATCATATGTACATTTACTTGTGGGTACCAACATTTGATAGCTAATGTTTCTTATGTGCATTTAATTTAACACATAAGTGCATTCCATTATGCGCATATTGCCAAATATGTGTTATGGTCAAATATACACTAACTTATTAGCATATGTACATCTTATGTGATTTTCATATCTGGTGTCCAACTAATGTGCATAATTGTTCTTTGACATTTTGATACAGTTCATGGCCATATGGTTTAGCGTAAGTTCAGTTTTAGGATCTTGTACTTTCATTTTTGGTCATCCGTACATTTAGTTATAGCTATTCATACATATAGTTAAACTCATTCGTACATTCAGTTATGATGATTCGTACATTCATCTATTGTCACATGTACATTTACTTATAGGAACCAACATTTGACTTTTAATGTTTCTTGCATGCATCTAATGCATTAGCTCATTCTGTTGTGTGCATACCGCCTAATATATGTTATGATCAAATGTACATTAACTTATTAGCATATATACATCTTACATGAGAGTCATATCTGGTGTCCAAATAATGTGCATAATTACTCTCTAACATTTTGATACGATTCATAGCGATAAGGTTTAGCGTAGATTAGTTTTAGGGTCTTGTACATTCATTTTGAGTCATCTAGACATTTAGTTATAGCCATTCGTATATTTAGTTAAACTTATTCATACATTCAGTTATGGTGATCTGTGCATTCATTTATCATCATATATACATTTACTTATAGGTACAAACTTTTGGCTTTTAATGTTTCTTACATGCATTTAATGCATAAGTGCATTTCGTTATGCGCATACTGCCTAATGTATGTTATGGTCATATGTACATGAACTTATTAGCTTATGTACATCTTACGTGATTGTCATATCTAGTGGCCAACTAATACGCATAATTGCTTTCTGACATTTTGATTTAGTTCATGGTCATACAGTTTAGCGTAGGTTCAGTTTAAGGGTCTTGTACATTCATTTCTGGTAACCTATACATTTAGTTATAGCATTCGTATATTTAGTTAAACTCATTCGTAAATTCAATTATGGTGATCTAGACATTCATTTATTGTCATATGTACATTTACTTATGGGTACTAACATTTGACTTTTAATGTTTCCTACACATCTAACACATAAGCGCATTTCATTATGTGCATACCATGAAATATGCATTATGGTCAAATGTACACTAACTTATTAGCATATGTACATCTTATGTGATTGTTACATCTAGCGTCCAACCAATGTGCATAATTGTTCTCTAACATTTTGATATGGTTCATGGCCGTATGGTTTAGCATAGATTTGGTTTTAGGTTTTGCACATTCATTTCTGGCCATCTGTACATTTAGTTATAGTCATTTGTATATTTATTTAAACTCATTTGTACATTCAGTTATGGTGATCCGTACATTTATTTGTTGTCATATGTAAATTTACTTATGGGTGTTAACTTTTGACTTTGATGTTTCCTACAAGTATTTAACACATAAGCACTTTTCATTATGAGCATATCGCCTAATGTATGTTATGATCAAATGTACATTAACTTCTTAGCATACGTACATCTTACATAATTGTCATACCTGGTGTCCAACTAATGTGCATAATTGCTCTTTGATTTTAATATGGTTCATGGCCACACGGTTTAGTGTAGATTCGATTTTAGCGTGTTGTACATTCATTTCTAGTCATCATAGACATTTAGTTATAGTTATTCATACATTTAGTTAAACACTTTCATACATTAAGTTATGGTGATCCAGACATTCATTTATTATCATTTGTACATTTACTTGTAGGTAATAGCTTTTGACTTTTAATGTTTCCTACATGCATTCTGTTGTGCATATACCGCATAATATATGTTTTGGTTAAATGTACATTAACTTATTAGCATATGTACTTCTTACATGATTGTCCTATCTGGTATCCATCTAATGTGCATAGTTCTCTCTAACATGTTGATATGGTTCATGGCCATACGATTTAGTGCAGAATCAGTTTTAAGGTCTATGCATTCATTTTTGGTCATCTGTATATTTAGTTATAATTATTTGTATATTTAGTTAAACTCATTCGTACATTCAGTTATGATAATTTGTACATTCATTTATCGTCATATATAGATTTACTTATAGGCACTAACATTTGACTTTTAATGTTTCTTATAGCCATCTTACACTTAAGTGCATTTCGTTATCCGTGTACTGTCTAATGTATGTTATGATCAATGTACATTAACTTATTAGCATATGTACATCTTATGTGATTGTCATATCTGGCGTCCAATTAATGTGCATAATTGCTTTATGATATTTTAAAATGGTTCATTGCCATACGGTTTAGGGTGGATTTGATTTTAGGATATAGTCATTCGTATATTTAGTTAAACTCATTCGTATATTCAGTTATGGTGATCCATACATTCATTTATCATCATATGTACATTTAATTATGGGTACTAACATTTGACTTTTAATGTTTCCTACATGCATCTAACACATAAGCGTATTCCATTATGCATATACCGCCTAATTTATGTTATGGCAAAATGTACATTAACTTATTAGCATATGTACATCTTACATGATTGTCATATCTAGTGTCCAACTAATGTGCATAGTTGCTCTCTAACATTTTGATATGGTTAATGGCCATATGGTTTAGCTTAGATTCAATTTTAGATTCTTGTACACTAATTTCTTGTCGTCTATATATTTAGTTCTAGTCAGTTGTACGTTTAGTTGTACTCATCAGTGCATTTAGTTATTGTGAGTCATACATTCATTTATTGTAATATACAATGCATGTTATATATATAATATACATTATACATATATATGATGTTAATTATATATTATGTATAATATATAATAATATATAATTTAATACAAAAACTACTTTTTTTTAATAGTAATTATTTTTTAATATAAAATATTAATCAATATTTTAATAATTCAAAATCTAATGTAAAATGTTTTTATTTTTATTATTTTTATGTAGTAATTTAAGATTTAGTTTAAATTTTTTTATTTTTTTATTTTTATATAAGAATTTATGATTTAATACAAAATATTTTAATTATTAAATTTTAAATAGTAATTCAAAATTTAATATAAAGTATTTTTAATTTTTATTATTTTTTAATAATTTAATATAAAATATTTTTTATTTCCATTATTTTTAAATAGTAAGTCTGGACTTAATATAAAATATTTTTTTATTTTTTATTATATAATATATGTTAATATAATATATATTATATAATTTATATATAATATATATTATTTTTAATTTTTCAAAAATAATTTAGGATTTAATATAAATATTTTTTATTTTTTATTTTTATATCATAATTCAAGATTTAATATAAAATACTTTTAAATTTTATTATTTTTAAATAGTAATTCAAAATTTAATGTAAAATATTTTTTATTTTTATATTATATATAATCTAATACTATATTATGTTTACAATATTAAATATTATATTATGTAATATATGTTTTATATAATATGTATAATTTATTAGAATTTAAATATAATTTATAATATGTTAAGTATATAATATACAATATATATTATTTTTTATTATTTTATATAGTAATTTGAGATTTAATTTAAAATATTTTTATTTTTATTATTTTTAAATAGTAACTCAAGATTTAATATAATGCGAGATTATATTTGAATTCAGGATTTAATATATTTTTTATTTTACGAATTTAAAGTTTAATATAAAATATTTTTAATCTTTTATTATTTTTAAATAACATTTTTAATATATATAAATTATATATGTTATTATATATTATTATATTATATATAATCTATATTGGTAGAGAGATCGGTTCCTTACCTAGGGAACTGACCCCCATTGTTTGTTTTCTGAGGAAGAAAATAGCAAGCTAAAGCATATAAAAATAAGGGTAAAAAGGTAATTATAGTCTTCTTATTAATAATTCTAACAATTACTATTTCATTTTTAGAATTATTTTTTCTGTTTGACCCTTTTTTAATAATTATCAATCTATTTCTTTTTTTTCTTTGGGAATTCTCCTAAATTATTGCACTTAGGAGCACTAAATTACTAGGGGTTCAAAGAACCGCCTGTAATTCTTTAATCTTATTTATTTCTGCTAGCACAATGAAACATCCCTACAACTGCTAAACCTTTAAGGCTCATCACCTAACCATCATTTAATAAATTTCTTGCTGTATCCCCTTGAAATGCCTTTTCTTTGAATTCCATTTTCTTTTAAACAAGAAAATGGCAACATTTTATATTTATTTCTAAACAACATCATCCCCTTTAGAATTCTTCTAAAATTCTTTCTTATCATTTTCTCATCTTCGCCTAACACATTGACTTAATTTTCCCCTTTGGATTTCTTTTTTATTCCCTTCTCTTTTCATTTGCTGTGGAAGATAAAAATGCATTTAGTTAGTTTTTCTTAACTACCAGACATGGTTACATAACTCTTATTTTCCTCTTAGGTCTTAATCGAATATAATTGGCTTAATAATATCAAGATTTCCTATTCCACATTTTATTTTCTCATTCTTGTTTGGTTTTTTAAGCTTATGAATTTTAGGAATTTGATTTGATATTAAGGCTTTTAGAAATTCTATTTGAATTTAGGGATTTAAGAATTGATAGAAAACTAATTTCTAAAGTGTTTTGCTATTTTTGTGTAAAGGAACTTACGCAATTCAAATTTAGTAATTTCATGAATTTTGAGAGACCTAGCTTTAAAGAAATGGTCATTCTCTAAGCCAAGAAAAAAGGCTTTACATTTTGATGCAACATATCCACTATGAAGATGAAAATACTCATTATATTTGCCTTGGGCTTGTAAGGTAGCTACTTATTCCAAATAAACTAATGCTCCATCAATCACATATATATACACAGACTTTAAACTCCAAATTAGTACTTGAGAGGTTTAAATAATAGGCAACATGTGAAAATGAACATTAATTTTCTTCTAACACATGGCCATAGCCAGTGAAACTCAAATCACTATCTTTTATTGATGATACTAGGTACTAAACATGGTATATTGTTGGGTAGAGGACCCAAACTTAGAGGCTTACAAGTTATAACCTCTCAAGAATTAAATATTACTTTGGGTTGCCAAAGATGGCATGAAAATCCAGATGTATACTTAGGCTACAAAAGATGGCTCAAGAAGTTTGGATTTTTATAAGTTTTCTTTTCTTGTCTTATTTCAATAAATGAATTCAATTTTTACTAGTTGACAATAATTATTATAAAAGATTAACAGATACAACCCTGGATTAGTTTTAGCATCAGATACTATAGCTTTACTACTAGTAGTAACACATGTTATAGTTTTAACCATAAAATGCAGCTAAAAGAATTGAAGTTAATTAGTTTAAATGAAATGGAATCAAATGTAATATTAGGTTACTCCAGATAAACCTAGTTCAAATTTAGTCCTTTACCGGACCAAAAACAGTGGACTCAAAAATAGCGCAGAAGGCATTATTCTTACTTATAAGTACTTCAATTACACTTTTGGTTACATTCACCATTTCACCATCAGGGATTTGGAGGTTTGTATTGCTTGTGGCTTTTTAGACTTCAAGGGGTGCTGGCTAGCTTAGTTCACAATTTTTTCTTTTTCCTTATATGACCTATTTTAAAATCTATGATTCTTAACCAAATTTATTACACTTGTGGCTTGTAATTAAGTATTACTATGAGATCAAGATTGGGAAATCATTAAGACAATGTTAGCGTATGCCCTTGAATCAATCAGATTGGGACATGGGATACATGGTCAAATAACCATGGATGAGTTACTAAGTAACATAAGTTTTCCTTCATGTTAGTGGTGTGATAGACATCATGCAAACACTAATTGGATGAAGCCCTTGATATATAACGTCTTTGCGAAGATAGTGAACCATTATGATGATGAAATCCTTATGCATCAAAGCTCTATTTCTAAAAATGTTTCTAGTCATCGTATTATCAAGATGGGGCATTGATAATGCATAAAGACTAGTGTATGCTAAACCTCCATGTATTGCGTGCATGTAACTTTTTAATCTCATAGAAGTGAAGTATATAAGATACTTGAGGATAGCATATGAGTGCTTGTTTTATGGAAACAAGTTCAATGAACATGGCATAAATAAGAACCTCATTTGGTATAAGTCACTTAAGTGTCTATGGAAATCTTCTCATGTGCTAGTAGAGTAAAATAGCCTTTAAACTCAAGATACTAGGTCATATTGTTATACTTAGATTAATCTAAAATGGATCCACAATAAATGGATGCTTAAGGTAGGATACATTAGGTATGACATGAAACATATGGAGGATGAATAAATAATAAAGAGAGGATTCACCATTCTGAATGACATTAGAGAAATATCTCTAATGATCTCAGTTGTATTTAAGTCTTTACCTAAAGCATAATGAATTATGAGGAGTAGACCCTCATGGATTCATGATCAGTGACCGTGAGTTGCAAGATCTAATATAGGTAGGGGTTTGAGTAGAGACTGCACTATGCTCATCTTCTATCTAGATATCTGGTGTAGGGACTATATTACATTGATAGGCTGGCTACTAAAAAGTTTTGAAAAAGTCATAGCTCATTCTATCAACTTTTGGATAGGGTTGCTAGACCTCGCTCATGATCTATGTTTATAAATAGTAATTTATGTGTAAAAATGTAGACTACTATTTATATTCATTGCCAACATGTTGAACCTAATGGGTCACACACAATAATAGAATTGTTAAATTGAATATGGTATTTTATTAAGTTGGATTTAATTAAATAAAAGATAAATTAAGGAGAGCTTAATGAATAAGTTCAATTAAATAATTTAAGACATAAATTAAATTTGTGAAATCTAGTTAAAAATGTCATTATAAGAAAATAAAGATAAGAATATATTATTAGGATAATGTCTATACGTAGACGTGATTTTAGGGACAATGTCACCACATGCTCGCCTTTAAAACTTCAGACAATTTGAAGGGCATAGCACGTTCAACTTAAAAATAAATGATGGTTGGTTATGGTTGAGCCTTTGAGTTATCCCTTGATTAGGATTTGGATTAGGCGTGATAATATGAAGGGGAAAGAGACCGTCGGGTGAATTGCTCATCCAACTGGTCTTGAATGGACATAACGAAGTGGCCATAAACTTGGAGTCACCACCGATCATTTCAGGCTAGGCAGGATCGGATGCCTACTGAAAACAATGTTCTGAGTTACAAAATTCAAAGCATCAATTTCAAGATCTGCAAAGTCCAGAGATTTGTTGGTTGGGTTCGGGAGTTGATTATGCAAGGGGAAGGACTAGCATCCCTACGACGCCTGAAATTTGTACCTACTAACTATGTCCTACATTGGTCTTGGTTAAATCGGTTCCATTTGGTCTCTATTTAGATATAAACCTCTTAATGCATGATGTTTTGGTGGAAAATGTAAATCCAAATTTCTTAAGAAAATTAGATGACTTATGCACCTCGGAGGGATAAAGAACATAGGGATTTTTACAAAAATAAAGTCCAGATTAGATTTAAAAAATTTGGATGTTCCATATTAGGCATTGAAGAGATACCAACGTGGAACATTGCCTTGTAAATTTTATAGGAAAACAAATTTTAAATATGAATGCATGATAATCACTAAAAAAAAATGTGCTACTAAGACAATAACGAATATAATGATATCATAAACAAGCAATCACAAACACAAGAGCACAAAAAGGAGGATGATCGAAATATATCTCATAATTGCCTTCGATTATTGAAGAATAATTAGGATGACAATTTCAGAGATCTGTCTGGATTCATTGGTGATTTGAGGGTCAAGATGATTTTTATCAAAGCAGTCTGAGGCATTTGAAAGAGAAACAATTTTGGATTTGGACTTTTAAGGTAAAGCAGGGTTAGAGTATTCCTTCAAAGACATAGGGTTGGAGTATTTAGGAAAATATTTAGGAATAAAGAGAAAATTTGAATCTTTAATTAAAAATAGGGTTAGAGTATCCCCTTGGAGTGATGGAGTTAGGGTATCTCCACTAGAGAAAGTTTTAATATGAAATCTTTTTTTCCTTTTATATTTTAGCCTTGATCCGAGTCAAAAGGGCTGGTGTTGTAGGGGGAACCAACCGGATGCATTTTGAGACATTTGAAAGTCTCGATAAAAAGCGATTCAAAAATTAAGTTGAAAACAAGGGATAACATCGTGTCATCTCTATTCCTAGATTTTTTTGGGTGCATCCGAAGGCTTCAGGGGTAAATGAGGTACCATTGGAAAGGTAACTTGATAAGGTTTAACATACAAATTTCCAAAAATCCTAGAAAATCACTTTCTAGGTAGAATTAATTCTTGAAGTTAACTCTGTCTCGACACTGGTAGCATGTACAAGGAAAAGGGCATGATGGACTTTGGGAAATTGTTCCAATCTTATCTGAAAGCATTAGATCATGACAGATACCTTTTCGAAAAGGGAATTTTATGAACCTTTTAGGAAAAATATTTGAAAATTTTGTAAAAATCATTTGATGGGCCAAAATGGCTTAAACAAAATATTGCATGCTAGTTCTAAGGGTTCTAGATAGCCAAGGTTCAAAAAATCATAACTCCCTCATTTGGGATGATCTAAGGGCAAAGAAGACACTGTTAGAAAAGTTTTATGGTTCAAAAAGGATTTTTTAATTCTAAACTATAGTGTTGCTAGAGCAAAAATAGGGGTATTATTTGATATTCCAGTTTTTTCAAAGCTAGACTCGAGTTTTAGATGTCCAAATGTCCGTGACAGAAAGCAACATTGGCTTCACTAGTTCATTCCACAATCCTAGAGTAGTTTAGGATGATGGAACAACTTATTGACCATGTCACTAAAAAGTACATAGGACTCATGATCAAGGTTTAATATAAAAAAAGATCTCTTTTTTTGTTTGAAAAATGAACTTATTTCACCATGAATCTAGAGCTGAAATGTGGATCTACCCCCAAAATTGGAAGACCAATTTTTTGAAAACATTAAGTCCATGCTATTCTTTATTTATTGGAGGTAGTATGAACTTAACTTGGGGGATTTTTCTAAAAATCAGGTTTTAAGAAACAAGCTAGCATTCTAATAGAGATATCATGAACAAAATACAACACATACAAAGATAAATATAGATTAAACATGCAATCAGACAAAAATAAGGTGTCTATAGCTGCCCCTCTTTGGTTATTGTTAAGTATTAGGAATAGGACAAAGATAATTAGACACCATTTTGTTCGAGAAGATGATGGTTTCATATGCTTGTAGAAAAGTAAAGAGTTGTTTAGTATTACATTGAGGTGGGTTAAACGTACTTGTAGAAAAAAAGATTTTGATGAGTTTTATAGGGTTTGACCTCTCTACTAGGCTATTTTTCAAGTTTTACACCAAGCCATCAGCTTGTATGGGCTTCAAGATAGGTAAAGAAAGATGTCTAGCTCTTCATAAACTAAGGTAGACAGGTGCCACCAACTTGTGTGGGCTTTAAGGTAAGTAAAGAAAGACATCTAGCTCTTTATGGACTAAGGTAAATAGGTGCTGCCAGCTTGTATGGGCTTCATGGTAGGGATGCGTCCTGTTCTTTGAAGATTTGGGTAGGTTACATGGTGCCACCAGCTTGTGTGGGCTTTATGGTAGGGAAGTGTCTTACTCTTTGAGGACTGAGGTAGGTAGTTGCCACCAACTTGTGAAGGCTTTAAGGCAGGGAAGCATCCTATTTTTTGGGGACTAAGGTAGGTAGTTGCCATAAGCTTATATGGGCTTTGAGGTAAGAATGCATCCTGCACTTTGAAGATTAAGGTAGATAGGTACCACCAACTTGTGTGGGCTTTGATAAGCATCTGGCTCTTTGAGAACTGAGGTAGGTAGGTGCCACCAGTTTGTGTAGGCTTTGATAAGCGTCTTGCTCTTTAAGGACTGAGGTAGGTAGATGCCACTAGCTTATATGGGCTTTGATAAGCGTCTTATTCTTTGAGGACTGAGGTAAGTATGTGCCACCAGTTTGTATAGGCTTTGACAAGTGTGTTACTCTTTTAGGAATAAGGTAGGTAGGTGTCACCGGTTTGTGTGGGATTTGATAAGCGTCTTGCTCTTTGAGGACTGAGGTAGTTAGGTGCCTCCAGCTTATGTAGGCTTTGATAAGTGTCCTACTCTTTGAGGACTGAGGTAGATAGATGCCACCAGCTTTTGTGGGCTTTGAGGTAAGTCAAGAAAGGTGTCCCGCTCTTGGAGGACTAGAAGGAAATGAGTTTAGATTCCTTTCTTGGGTGATTTATGAGCACGTAGAGTCAAAGCTATTTACTTGAGGCCTTTCAAGGTTTTTCAAAATCAAGAGATTGTACCTTAGGTTTCCTGCATATTTGACCCTTGTATACAGGAGTTGGTACTATAGGATGGTAAATGCTGCATAATGCATGGGGATGCAAATGCTTGTCTAAATGATGCAAGTGTAATAAATTTAAAAGCCTAATCTAGTGGTTGGTTTTGGCCATTTTTGACTTTGCTAAAGTGGCCTTTTGCCCAGGGAATGTCAACCTTGCTCTAGATCTCTAAAGGCTTTGAATGTTAAGGTTGTCTTTCCTTCCAAGGTACGGGAGCTCCATAATCATTTTCTGGGAGGAGGTTTTGAGCATATTTTCAAGGTGTAGGGTCTTAAGGGAAGACCGATTGTGGCCTCAATAGTTTATTCTTAGTCTTTAGACATGAACTAAAGCTCATGCAAAGTTATATCTTTTCAAGTAATGCTAGGAAATCTTGCTATCATTTTTGTTTGTTAATCAAGCATTATCAATTAAATGATAAACATGATGCAACATGGAATGCAGGGTTATGAAAGGATTTTGCGAGAAATTAAGTAATTTTATTTTCATTCATAGAAAGAGGGTACAAGTTATGACAAACTTATGAGATTGTGAAAGATTTTAAGATACAAAAGAGATAAGAAAAGTCTTTCTAGTTAATTAGCTTTAATGTTGATGACATGAATTCTTCACTAAATGCTTTTGAAGATTTCTCTCAAGCAATTAATCCTTTTGGTGCTAGCTGACTCATAAGAAGATTCCTTAGATTTCCCCATGGTGGGATAGAGGCCTCAAAGCTAGGTGGTTTCCATTTTTATGTGTAAGTGTGGATGAGTTTTGGTGAGGTTTGGTCAGCATAGAACAAATGGGTTAGGTTATGACTTGGTGTCTTGACCTGAGTTGTGAATATGAGGAAAAGGGTCTGGTTGCTTAAACCGCCCTCTCAAGTTTTCAACTTAAGCTATTTTTTTATCCTCTTTTTGTTTTTGTTATTTTTTTTGTGTTTTTTTTGAAGAGTGGTAGGTGAAGGACTATAGGATGCCCTTTTGTGTTTTTATCCTAAACACTTTTCAGGCATAATATTTCTTAACAGATTCAGAATTCATAGGGTTGGTTAGGTCGCTGCCATCCATCTCGGTTAAGATTAGGGCTCTTTTAGAGAATACACGTTTCATCACGTATGGCCCTTCCTAATTTGGGGTTTATTTTTTACAAGCATCTTTATGGATTGAGAGAATTTGTTTGAGTACCAAGTCACCTTCTTGGAATTGGTGAGGACAGAGCTTTTCGTTATAGGCCGTCATCATCTGTTTTTGATACAACTACCTATGACAAGTGGCCTTAATTCTTTTCTCTTCAACGAGATTGAGTTACTTATATTGGCTCTTAACCCATTCAGCTTCTTCGAGTTTGGATTTCATCAAGACTCTAAGTGAAGGGATTTCAACCTTGATTAGCAAGATAGCCTTCATATCGTAGACCAAAGAGAATGAGGTAGCACTCTGGAAGTTTAGACTACTGTACGATAAGCATGTAAGGCAAAAGGCAACTTTTCATACCAATCTTTGTATGTCTTAGCCATCTTTTGAACTATCTTTTTGATAATCTTGTTGGCTACTTCAACTGCCCCATTCATTTTTGGATGGTATGGGATGAAGTTTCGATACTGAATCTTAAATTGATAGCAAACTGCTTGCATCATTTTATTTTTTATATTACGTGCATTATTCGTGATGATCTGTTTAGGAAGACCATACTACAAATGATGTCCTATTTTATAAATTTGTACATGATAGATCTGGTGACATTAGCATAAGAAGCTGCTTTTACCCACTTGGTGAAATAATCAATTGTGACCAAAATGAAGCGATGCCCATTAAAAGCCTTAGAGGTAATTGGTCCGATCATGTCCATGCTCCATATAGAAAAAGGCCATGGGGCTATCATAACATGTAGAGATGTCATTAGGACATGGATTTTGTCAGCATAGATTTGGCATTTGTGACGCTTTCGAGCATAGTTAATATAACCCTTTTCAAGAGTTAATGATAATAGCCTAATCACATGACTTGTCTTGCCATTCGGTGTCCATTGACGCGGGTACCATAAATTCTTTCATGAACTTCTTCAAGTATTCTTTTGGCTGTAGAGGTAACCACACATTGGAGTAACACCTGATCTCAGCCTTTCTTGTATAAAACCCTACCATCCAAAATAAAGTTTGCAGCTAATCGTCTAATGGTTCTTTTATCAGTTTTGGTGGTTTCTTTTGGGTACCATTGATCCTCGATTTATTGAAGGATGTCATAATATGATGGCAAACTTTCATTCTCTTCAACATTCTAACAATGCGCTCGAGTCGTATAGATGCTCATTTGAATATGAGTAAATCTGATTCTCGATTGAGTTTGAACATAGATGATAAAGTGGCCAGGGGGTCAAGCATTTGGTTTTCTTCTCGAGGTAGATGTTGAAAGCTGATATCATCAAACTCTTTCTTGACCTATGATATTAGATTCTCGTAGTGGATCAGTTTAGCATCACGGTTTGCCATTCTCCCTTTAGTTGGTAAATGATGAGGGCTAAATCTCTAAATACTTGCAGTGTTTGATGCCCCTTTCAATGCTTATTTAGAGTCCCGTGATGTAGGCCTCATATTCAGCTATGTTGTTGGTGTAGTCAAAGTTCAATTTGGCCGTGAAAAGGTAATGGTTTCCAAGCAAGATGAGAATTGCCATAATTCCATGCCCTAACGCATTTGAAGCTCTATCGAAGTACATTTTCCATGGAGACCCATACTTGGCAGTGTTCTCTGCCTCATATATGCACATCAAGTCTTCGTCAGGAAACTCAAAGTCTAAGGGTTGATAGTTATCCGTGGCTCAACTTGCCAAAAAGTCTGCTGTTGCACTAGCTTTGATGGCTTTCTGGTTCACATACATGATATAATCAAAAAGAGTAACTTGCCATTTGGCTAACCTCCCAGACAAGGCAGGGGCTTTGCATAAATACTTGATGGGATCAAGCTTAGCAATTAGCCATGTATTGTGGTACAGCATGTATAGCCTTAGCCTCCAAGCTGTCTAAGCTAAAGCATAACATAGCTTCTCTATGAATGAATAATTATTTTCATATCCTGTAAACTTCTTGCTCAAGTAATAGATAGCCTATTTCTTATTTCCTATCTTGTCATGTTGTCTTAATACATAGCCCATCAACTTGTCTAGAATTGATAGATACAGGATTAACAGTCGGTCGGGCACTAGTGGCAGAAGTATTGGAGGGTTCAAAAGGCAACGTTTAACCTTATCAAAAGCTTCTTGGCATTCTTGATTACATTTTTTGGGATTTTATTTTTGAAGCAGTTGAAAGATTGAATCGTATTTATTGGTTAACTGAGATATGAATCGTGTTATGTAGTTCAGTCTTCTCAAGAAACATCTTAATTCTTTTTGAGTTCTAGGTGGTGGCAGATTTTGAATGGCTTTAACCTTGTCAGGATCAACCTCTATTCCTTTCTTGCTCACAATGAAACCCAATCCTTTCTTACTCATAATGAAACCCAATAGTTTACCGCATGCGGCATCGAATGTGTATTTCATAGGATTTAGCTTGAGCTGGTATTTATGAAGCCTTTTTAAGAGTTTTCGCAAACTGGCCATATGTTCACTCTTTCTTGGTAACTTGGTGATCATATCATCCATATAGAGCTCGATTTCCTTATGATGAGATCATGGAACAACGTTACCATCACCCTTTGGAAAATTGCCTCAGCGTTTGTAAGCTCGAAGGACATCACTTTGTAGATGAAAGTGCCCCACATGATTATGAAGGTGGTTTTTCTAGGTCTTCAGCTACCATTTTGATTTGGTTATAGCCTGAAAACCCATCCATGAAGGAAAACAATGCATTTTTGGCAGTATTGTCTATTAGGGTGTCAATGTGAGGTAAATATAAGTTATCTTTTTGGCTGGCTCAATTTAGATCTATATAATCTACACACATCCACTCTTTATTGTCCTTCTTAGGAACCAGGACTATATTAGCTACCCATTAGGGATATTTGGCGACCTCGAGAAATCTTGCTTCAAATTGTTTCTTAACTTTTTCTTTGATCTTAGAAGCATTTCAGGTTTCATCTTTTTTAGGTTTTGTTGTATAGGCTTACACTAGTGTTTAAGGTGGAGATTATGGGCCACAGTGTTGGTATCTAATCTAGGCATGTCTTGGTAGGACTAAGCAAACACATCCCAATATTGTTGAAGGAGACTTACTAGTTTAGCTCGAGTTAATGGTTTTATAGAAGTCTTAATTTTGACTTCTTTGTTATCTTCTTCTATTCCAAGGTTTAAGGTTTCGGTGGGTTCTTCATGAGGTAATATTTATTTTTCTTCCTATTCAACTAGTCTTATTAGGTCTAAAGGAATAAGGTTCTTTTTAGGATCCTCTTTAGATTTGACTTCACTGGCACATATTGGTTGTTTAAAATCGATTTCTAAAGTTTTAGTATGGAGATTTATGTCACCTTTATCGGGGTACTCGAAAATATGGAAAAAGAACAATATAGGTGGAAAAATATGTAAAGAAAGGCCTTAGGTTGACAAAAACTATGAACACAAAAAATGAAATGTATAATGCTTAGTCATTTTCATTGATAATACTTAATAAAATATGCCCATACAAAGGATCCTACAATGTTTTTAGGTGAGAGCATGTTGGTCTAGTTCATAGCATTACTCTGAAATAGATTTGAATAGTACAAGAGTCTCAGTCTCAATCCAAACACTCAAAACAAATCCTGGAAGGCATAGACCAGTCTCTAGACTTATGGTTGACATCCCTGGCTTATCAATTGCATTGATGGAGACATCCTTGAATGCCTTGTTCAATATGAGCATAGCATTAGCGGAGCTAGTATTTACATGTCCTACTGGGTGAAAACTTTCTTAAAGTGGTGGGAATATCATTGGATCATCCTTCATGTTTCATCCTAACAAATGGCCCATCCTCTTCACATGCTTTTTCTGAGCCCGTTTTCTATTTTGTTGCACACTAGGCTTGAATCCTAGCCTTTTTTTGTCGATCTGGTTAACAACTTTTGACGTTTCAACCATCTCTTAAAGTATTTTTTGAATCCCTTTTCAGCTTGGGAACCTTTACTGACAGTCAACTTCAAACCCATAGAAGTACTCTTTAATAGACTGGGCTAAACCATTGGCAAACCTTCCTTAAGATATATAGCATTGCCAAACTTAAAGGATTGAAAAGAGGATTCTAGGATATCTTCATCAGGTTCGACATATGGGGCATCAGTTAAGGTAGCAGCAATGATATCTTCTTCTCCTCTGATACTGACAACTTTATTCTCGATTATGAATTTTAACTTTTGGTGCAAAGATGATGGTATTGCCCCGGCAGAATGAATCCAAGGCCTTTTTAACAGGCAGTTACACGATGGAGCAATGTCCATCACATGGAAGTTAACTTTATAAGTACATGGGCTGATTTGGAGTGGAATGGTGATGTTCCCCACAATGTTCTGGTAAATTTTGTTGAATACTCATACAATCGTATGACTATTCTAGATATGAGATGCATCAATGGGGAGCTTGTTGAAGCATGACATGGGCATTACATTTAAAGCCAATCCATTATCGATGAGCACCTTAGGAAATGCAGTGCTTTTGCCATACTTGGTGATATGAAAGGCTTTGTAGTTTTCTCTTCCTCCATGTGGGATTTCATCATCACTAAAAGATATGTAATTACAAGTAGTAATGTTGCTCACTAAACGATCCAACTGACCTACAAAAATGCCAGGAGGGACATAGACCTCATTCAAAACTTTGAGAAAGGCATTCCTGTGAGCTTCAGAATTCAACTATAGTGATAACATAATATCTTGGAAGGTTGCTTATTCAACTAATAGACGATACTGTATTCACTATGTTTGATGAACTTGACGAATTTTGTAGCTTCTTTCTCGTTCACTGGCTCTTTGAAGACTACCGAATCTGAGTTTTTGATTGTAGATTTCAGTGCTTGAGGAGCAGGACTAATATTTTCTTGCTGAGTTTCACTTCTTGATGCTGTTGGGGCATAACATCTGCCATTCCAAGTTTGGTGACTTACTTTTAAAAGGTCCAAGCTTGCTTCTTATTGACTAGATTCCTCGATGATTAAGGTTTTGTTTTCATAGTTCCAATGAACCATCTTTTCATCCTTATAAGGGAAAGAAGATGGAAGTTGAATGATCATCCTTGGCGTAGGCTAAATATGGGCAACTTTAACTCTTGGTCGATTTTCATACAAGATCGATGTCCTTCCAAACCTAAAAAGAGGATTACCCTCTTTTTCTTTTACAGTGTTGACAGACCATGTTGCATTTGTAGACTTAGTATGCAGGGTTTGCTTTTCATCATATAATGCGACGCTACCCTCGTTCATTATCCTTTGAATCATAGTGCAATACTCTTTGCATGTTTAAAGAGTATAGCCATAAACAGCATGAAAATCATAGAAGTCATCAATTCTTTCCTTTATCTTCTCGGTTGCATTAAGTAGCTTAGCTTGCGCCAGGATTTGCCAAATTGAATTCATTGGTGTTGTAACTTCTTCTATGTTTTCTACAAGCTCATAGTTTTTTTCAATGACCATTCTCTTTAGGTCTAACTTAGCATGAGTTTGAGACGAACTAGCTTTAATGCCAAATTTTGATTACTGACTAGCCTTCATTTTTCTTTTCCCTTTGTCTTTACGGATATTTTTTCTACTCGATTCACTTTTCATGGCCTCATTGATCATTCCATAGAGTATGACTACATTCGTGAAGCTTTTAGGGAAGCTTTTCATTAATTTTTCATGATAAGGGGCTTGGAATGTGCCAATGAATCTAACAATCATCTCTTTTTCAGTCAATAAAGGATGAATCTAGGTAGCCTCCTCCATCTATCATGAAGCATACTGCCTAAAACTTTCATTAGCTCATTTTGTCATGACCATAAGAGATACATAACTTAAGATCTGACATCGGTAGGCCTCTTCTTATCTGTGGCATTAATAAATGGGTTGACGTGTTCATGTCACTCTTCATGGAACTCAATCTCAGATCGATCCTTTATCCTTTAGGCTGTTTCCAAGAATGATAGGCAATATTGCAAATCATGTCCTTGACTATAGTGGCAACATGATGTTTCAGTGGCATTTTTTCTTTGATTTTTATCATCTGTTACTATTCTAGCTTTCACGAAAGCCTGCCAGACCTTAGTCATAGGGGTTTTGACTTCTCTAACATTTCTTTTGACCCAACAACCTTTTTCATTATTATCGCATTCACTCTCGGTTTGACATGATTAATAAGTGGATTGGCCCCAATATTGGGTCCAAACCCTTGTTTGACCTTGATCAATCCTTTTTCTAGTAAATCCTGTGCCTTCTGTAGGCACCTCATTTTGTTCAGACTAGTTTCTGGCATCCTAGGAGTTAGGTAAAAGATAATAAAATAAAAAAGTAGAAATAAAAGATGGAGAATGATTGCTGGGTGCCGTGTTGTCAGGCACTATTAGGTGACATGACACTAGGCAAAAAATTTTTTTGGGAAGGTATAAAATGCCTATGGGATGTATTAAAGAAATATATGAAATCGAGGCATTAAAAGCCTATCTTCATGGTGTCACCAGGGTTATTCAAATAAATAAGTAGGTTAATTTCCCACTGTTTGTGACTAAGTCAAGGAAACTCAAGAAGCCATGGGTACATACAAGTTATATTAGGGTGCAAGTATTGATACAAGGCCTTTACGGTGCAAAAAACTTGAGTTTTCACGTGTAGTATCGATACAATAGGGTTTGGTATCAATACCCAAGGTGTGGTATTGATAACTAGCATGTTTGTATCGATACAGACCTAGGCAGTAGCTAAAGTTAAGATTTTTTTGCAAAATATATCGATACACAAGCATGAGTATTAGTACAAATCTATGAAGTATCAATAAAGGCCTTTAAGTCTCGAGACTGGAAACATTTTTTGCTCTTAGCATCGATACACAGCTCATTGTATCGATACTCAGGGGTAAAAATTACTTGTGTATTGATACAACATGTTTTGTATCAATACACCAAGGCATTTGTCCCAGTTTGAGCCACTTTTTAGCCTTCTAAAACCCAATTTAAACATGTTTTTGCACCAAAGAATTATAATAAATCATTGCAAACCTTAACTATGGGCTCATTAATAGATTCAAACAAAATTTTGGAGCCCAAACAATCCATGACAAAGGTCACTTTCATAAGGGGGTATGGCAGGTATATCTCCAGTTGTAGGCTATCATAGCCTTTTTGCCTCCTTGCTCAGCATGGTAGAACTAATAAGAAGAGAGTTAGTGAGCTTGGTAGCTGGAGATGTTCCCTGGTCCAGGAGAGAAAAATCAAAGATGCCCTTGCCTTATCTCCTAAAGCCATTGGCTGAGCATTAGATTAAACGAAAGACTTTTCAACTATGAAAAACATAACCGGCTATCTAAAAAAAACTTTCAACTATCAAAAAAGCTCTCCAGCAATCCCAAAAAACTTTCCATCTATTCCTACAAATCTTCCAATAACTCTAGCTTCAAAAGTTCACCAAAAACACTATTTCATTACTTTTTACCCTCAGCCAACCTCGAGTCACATAGCTCCCTAAAGCCACCACCAGAACACCTTCAAAAATTCAACCTTTCACTTATTTTCATCCTCAAAACACCCTATCAACAAAAATATTACCCAAAAGCTTCTTCCTTTCACCCTTTTCTTGGTAAACAATAGCAAAAAGAGGGAAGGAGCTGAGTTTATAGTTACTACTTTAGAAAAGGAAGAAACTTCAAGCTTTTGCTAGTATATTTTTTAACTTGTTTTATACACTTTTTATTTTGATCATTCATTTCATTTTAGTGAGCCCTTTATGTTGCCATGACTTTCTCAATACTTTCATGCATCTCTGTTGCCTTGATTGTGGTAGTCCTAGGATTTGATGACCCTCTTGACACCTTGATGTTGTTAGATATTTAATTCAACATGCTTCATTTTCATCATCATACAGCCTTTGTTCATGCATCTTTTGCCGTGTTCTTTTCATTTTCACATATCCAGTGTCTTAGGTATGCTGAAATATTTTTCTTGTGTTTTAAGGAGGCCCATGAAATAAAAAAGCTATCTTGGCAACCCTCATATCCACTCATTTGTATAAAAATGTTTTTATCATCCCCTTGCACCCTACTTGTCATCTTCTTCCATATGTCACCCATTTCCATGACAAAACATCATATTTCCATGTTTTCATCCATGTTTTTCTTTGTATTTGCTGTATTTTGTTAATGATATCTCCATTAAAATGCTTGCTTGTTTCTTACAAATTGATTTTTAGAAACATCCCCACGCTAAATTCATGTTACCTTCAATAGATGAAGAGTAGCATGAACTTAATGTTTTCATCAAATTGGTCTCCTAATCTTGGGGGCAAATCAACATTTCAGCTCTAGATTCATGGTGAAATAAGTTTATTTTTTTAAAAGGAAAAGAAATCCTTTTTAGTATTAATCCATGATCTTGAGTCTCGGGTTCTTTTTTGTGACATGGTCAACTGGTTGTTCCATCATGCCAAACTACTCTGGGATTGTGGGATGAACTTGTGAAGCCCCTATTACTTTCTATCGCAGATGTTCAGACATCTAGACCCGAGCCTATCTTTGAAAAACTGGAATATCGAATAATCTCCCCTATTTTTGCTTTGGCAGCACTGTAGTTTGAAGTTAAAAAATCATTTTTGAACCATAAAATATTTCATTTGATTTTTCTATTATTTTTCCATTAAAGGGCATCAGATTAACTTTCTAACGGTGTCTTATTTGCCCTCAAATCATCTTGAACGAGAGAGTTATAATTTTCTGAACCTTTGCTGTCCAAAACCCCTGGAACCAGCATGCAACATTCTGTTTGGGCCATTTCGGCCCATCAGATGATTTTTACAAAATTTCCAAATATTTTTCCAAAAAAGTTCACAACATTCCCTTTTAGGAAAGGTATTATCTATGATCTAACGATCCCAGATAAGCTTAAAGTGATTTCTCAAAATCCAATATGCCATTTTAATTGTACATGCTGCAAGTGTTGAGATAAAACCTAACTTCAAAAATTAATTCTGCCTAGAAAACGATTTTTAGAATTTTTGAAATATTTTTATATTAAACATTGTTGAGTTGCCTTTCCGATGATATCTCATTTACCCCCTGAAGTACCCAAAAAAATGCGAGAATAGAGGGGACGTAATGTTTTCCCCTATTTTTAACCTAATTTTTGAATATCCTTTTATCGAGACGTTCGAATGCTCAAAATGCACCATTTTGGTCCCCCTCACAACATCAACCCCTTTTGACTTAGATCAAGATTAAAATACAAAAAATAGGATTTTCATATTAAAATTTTTGCTAGTGGAGATACTCCAACTCCACTACTCAAAAGGGATACTCCAACCTTGTTTTTTTAATTCACGTTTTCTCTTTGTTCCTAAATGTTTTCCTAATGTTGGGATACTCCAACCCTACTACTCAAAGGGAATACTCTAACCCCATTTTTTCATTAAAAATTCAAAATTTCACTTTAATCTTAACTATTTTCATAACCTATTTTAGGGGATACTCCAACCCCACCTCACCGAGGGAATACTCCAACCCTATTTTTACCTTAAAAATTTAAAAATTTCCCTCTTCCTGATGCCTCAAACTATTTTGATAAAAATTGTTTGTTTTTCAAATTACCATCGAATCCAGATCGTTCTCTAAACTTGTCATCCTAGTTATTCTTCAATAATCAAAGGCAATTATGAGATACATTTCAATCACCCCTCCATTTTTATGTTATTTTGTTTGTGATTGCTTGTTTATGATATTATTATATTTCTCATTTTTTACCTTACTAACGTGTTTCCTTCTGTAGTGTTATTGTGCATTCATATTTAAAATTCATTTTCCAATAAAATTTACAAGGTGATGCTTTGTGTTGGTATCTCTCCAGTGCCTAATGTGAAACATCAAAGTTTTAAAACCTAATCCGGACATCGTTTTCACAAGAGATCCCTATGTTCCTCACATCTTTGAGGCGCATAGGTGATCAAATTTTCTTTAAAAATCTCAGACCATTTTCCAAAACTTCATGCATTAAAGAAGATTATACCTAAATAGAGACCAAATGGAACCAATTTAACCGTGACCAAAGTGAGACATAGTTAGTAGGTATCGATTTCGGGCATTGTAGGGATGCTCATTCTTCTCCGCGCGTAACCAACCCAAACCCTACCAACGAATCTTTGGACTTTATGGACTTTAAAATTAGCATTTTGAGTTTTGTAACTCGTAATATTGTTTTCAATAGGTGTCCGATCTTGCCTAGCTTAAAATGATTGGTGGGGACTCCAAGTTTATGGCCACTTCGTGGTGGCCATCCGGGTCCAGTTAGCTGAATGACTTGTCTGACAATCCCTATCCCTTTCATATTATCGTGCCTAATCCAAATCCTAATCAAGGGATAGCTCAAAGGCATGACCACAACCAACCATCATTTATTTTTAAAACGAGGAAGCTATGCCCTTCAGATCATCTGAAGTTTTAAAGGCTAGGCACGTGGCAACAGCTTGGTGACTCCACTAGGGACCATGGAGAGTTAGGCCTATAACTAGCTATTTCTCACTTGGTTATCAAATTTTTAATCTCCATAATTATTTGGATATAATTCTCTTTTATTTTTTTACCTACTAATCTCTATTGTTTATGTTTTTATCCTGGCATTGTTTGGGATTATTCATTCTTAAATAAATATTGATTTGAATAAATATGGTAATATGGGAGTGAAACAAAAAGGTTTGATTGTTTCCCCGACACACACCATGAACCTGTATTTGCACTAGATTCCCACCATACACCATGATGTGGTTAGTATCCTAATTACTAAGTGGAAGTGAGCCATTCACCTTCATGAGTAACCTTTTGTATAGGCATGGCAAGACCTTCTGGGATATAAATTAACTATGTCTCCTGTGAGTACCCCTTCGCACTTGTATAGGGAAATACATCCATCGAATCAAACTTGTTCTGTCAAACCCATGATAGGCCTAGGATCGAGGTGTCTTAACTATTCTTACTGGATGGAAGTGTGATTCAGATACCGAAAAGGCATCAACTTAAACCCATGTAGTGAACCCTATGAGCTAAACCATGTCAAACCATACTGAATGTAGCTAGAATAACCTGAAGATTAGGGTCACTTGGAGAAACATTTCTTACCTTTACT
This sequence comes from Adansonia rubrostipa, assembly GCA_038381775.1. Taxonomy (NCBI): domain Eukaryota; kingdom Viridiplantae; phylum Streptophyta; class Magnoliopsida; order Malvales; family Malvaceae; genus Adansonia; species Adansonia rubrostipa. The sequence continues at coordinate 25,718 of JBBYHM010070640.1, forward strand.
CCTATATACCATTGGTTACGCGAGCGATGATATGCCACATTTGTCTTTTAATTTTCATGATCATTCCTTTAGGATATGCCATTACATTTAACGACAAATCCTTTTTAATGAGTGGGTAAAGACAAGTGAATGCCATTACCAGTAATGCCATTTTGAAATAGTCATATCTGATCAAAATAAGCCATTATGGTGCCCGAATGATGGCTTAGCATGTACTTTACATAAATGGTGATGAACGAATGTCATTGTTTAAAGGGTTGGTCTTAGTCATCATGAGGTATCATGTTGCTTTGTGAAGAGGAAATTTTAATATAGACATGCTGGTATGCTGCCTTTTAATGCCTCAACATTTATATTCATCATGTCTGCCCTAGGCATCACACTGCCTATTCTCAGGGCAAATTTTATGATACACTTTTACTGCTATTCTTTTATTTTCTTATCTTTTACATATTATTTTGTATTGGTTACTAACTCGTTCTCCATTTGCTTTTCTTTTTCACCAAGCATCATTTCATCATAATTACTATCATCATAGGACAACTAGCTCTAATGGATCAGTGTTCACTAAGGGGCATCTGTCATGGAACAATAGTCCACTTCAGAGCTAGCCTTTTGAAGAAGTTTGAGCATGGTTGAAGCATCGAAGCATAAAGATGGAGACATCTTTAAATCGAGGCATGTCTCAGTAGAGCATGCAAGGATCAAGATAGGATACTGTTAAAGTGATTGGCAAGATCTAAGGATCATATGGAATAATTAGGATAGTACTAAAAGAGAATCATTCACTAAGGGATATGGAGATATTGCTCTTCTACTTCAAGTTCGTTTGGATATCAATTTATTGTAATGGCCTTTCAGTTTTGGAACCCAGCATATTAGGATTTCACTTTCAATCATGAAGACTTAGTCCTCATGCTTGATGAATACACTATGTTACTTAACATTGAAAGGACAAAGGTCAACAGGATATACTAGAAAGCAGTAAATCCTCTAACCTTCAAGAAAAGATTATCTCAAATCCTCAGGGTAGCAGAGTCTTGGATTGAGAGTCATCTCAAAACAAAGGGGAACAATGAATGCATCTTATGGGCTAGTTTAAAAGAAGCAACGATGAGTACTGTTGATATCCAAGAAATCCAAGATACCTACGCTTTGGTAATATATGGTTTGGTTATATTCCCAAAAACATTAGGCTATGTTGAAGCTATGGTAGCAGATGTCTTTTCTTATTTATGCTATAACATCAATCCTGCACCAATCATCCTTGTCGAAACTATTTGGGCTCTTAATTTTTGTAAGAAAATGGGAAAGGACCGATTCATCAGATGTGCACCGCTTCTTCACATTTGGCTCATCAATCATTTTGGCCATGAAGAAAGTAGGATGTCATGTTGCTTCTTGCCCAGCTTTAGCCCTATCTCTAAGGTACTTGAGAAGGAATGGCCTCAAGACAAATTTGAAGAGTAATCCAAAAATTTTGAAACCTTAAGGGGATGAGGTAACATGGAAGGCCTCTTGGTTTTTCCCATAATTAGTCATATATCAGTGTAGAGATTACAGTTGTGTATCGCTCATGGGATTATGGGGAAGTACTAGCTACGCCCTTCTTTTAGTTCTTTGACAATTCTAGTGCAGTCAATTCATCCCCTTTATCCAAGGCTTAGAGTTATTGGATTTTGATTATGGTGAGCCCGCTTATAAGTCAAAAGTACAATAGCCTTTCAAGTATGGAAACAAACCCACTGCATGGAGAGATATTGGAGAGGGAGTAGTATGACCCTAGGATCTGATGAATAAAGGATCTATCACATTAATGATGTTGTGCCCCTGTCTAGTATGGGGACATGAAAAATGCCAGTTGACAAATTTTCTTCTAAAATTGAATTGCTTAAGCAAGTGTTTGAACAAGAAAAGGCAACCCTTGCCAAAGAGATTGCTCGATTAAAGGAGGACAATTGCTAATTGAAAATGGACCTCGACCTTAGGGATGATGAGATGAGCAGGGCTGTCAAAGAGAAAAACCACCTCAAAGAGGATCTTGAAAGCTTGAAAAAAATTATGTGGCCCTTAACAAAACAAGTCCTAAGGACTTGGAAAGTAATCGATCGAGTGAGGATAAAATTACTATTCTCGAGAAAAACTAGACCAATTAAGAGAAGATACTAGGCTTAACAGGGAAAAACTTGTTAAAACCTAAACTCTTGCATCAACTTATCAAAGGAGGAATGAACGGTTAAAGGCTTAAGTTTGAGATTTAAGAGCAAACTAGGTCAAGAATAGAGTTTTGACACTCAGAATTCAAGACTTAGAGCATTCTCTTCAAGCTCGCTAAAACCAAGTCAACGCACGAGTGAGAGCCTTTGAATAGCGAGAGCAAGAATGGCCTTAAGTGGTTGGTCACGTATGCTAAAACTATCAGGACTATTATCACCATCTTACAGAGCAGATCCAAGTAGCTTAGTTAAAGGCTGAGAATATGATAGATGTAGCCCGATCCCTAACATGTGAGATCTTACCCACCAAAGCCCAGGAGCAAGAGTTGTTGTATTTCTTGGACCATGTAATCAAGCAATGTAATCATGTCAAGCATTTTTTAATGTAATCACATGTAACTAAGACATTTTGTTGCTTTAATGAAAGATGCTATCGGTGGAGCTCTCTCTTTACCTAATTTTCTTTTTTGCATTTGAATAACTAACCTAATCCTTTCATGGTTTTTATTCATTCATCCTTATTGCATCAAACATATGCATAAACATACCCTAAAGGCCCAATCCAAATATAATTTAAAGTGAAGGTGATCCAAAACATGAAATCTACAGTACACCATTGGTACAACACTTGCAATCGTAAAAAAGTGATGGCAAATGATCACCAAGCCTACATCAAATTACTCAAACTCATGTATAGAGAGTCTTAAAAGTAGAAACTCTGTAAGAGTGAGGAACTACAAGCATAAATCACTGAGTTAACTAAATTACTATCCAATGCATTGAAGGAAAAAGGGCAAATAAGTGCAGACGAGGAAAAAATCGACCCACCCTAAAAGTAATTTGAATGGTGTTACTGAGGCCACCAATGCTCAAGAAAGGGCACTACATTGGCAACACCCTCTGGTAATGAACATCCCACCATCTCAGCAATTTATTTATATCAATCTTGCAATAGTGTCCCACTTAATTCAATGATTTCAAGGCATAGGCTCTTTACTATCAAGGCCTATAGTTCAGAATCTTGATGAGCACATAGAGGAAAAGAAGGCAAGGAGGCCCTAAGAAAATGATGAGGATTTAGATAAGTATCACTTATTAGAGAAGCATTTTTGAGCTGTAGAAGGAAGTAACATATTTGAAGTCATAGACATAAAGTCAGTAGGGCTAGTTTTGAGCCTTATCATCTTGCCCAAGTTTAAAGTGCTTGATTTTGAAAAATACAATAGGACCCTATTACCAATCTTCGCATGTACTATCGTAAAATGGCAGGACACGAAGAGAATGAGAAGCTATTGATCTATTGCTTCTAGGACAACCTGATTGGGGCAGCCCTCTGATGGTACATAGGACTTGATCTTGTAAGAATTCAAACATGGTCAGACTTGGCATACACATTCCTTGAACAGTTTAAGCATGTGTCTGATTAGGTTTTAGATTATCTTTCTCTTATGAACATGGAAAAGAAATCTTTTAAGAGTTATCGATAGTATGCTCAGAGATGGAGGGACGAGGCAGCTCAAGTTCACTTTCCTCTAATTGAAAAAGAAATGACAATTACGAGCTCCTTACTACAAAAGGCTAGTAGGAAGCACCACAAAAAATTTTGCTGATATGGTCATAACAGGTGAAATGATTGAGAATGCCATTAAGAGCGGCAAAGTATCCATTAGGGAAGCATCTAGATCAGTCAAAAAGATAGTAAATAAAGGTAAGAAGAGGGAAATGAATGCTATAAGTGAGAACTGTGGTAGGTTTAATAAAAATCTACATCCAGCATAACCTATGTACTTCCCAAGCATGTTGAATATGGATCTTACCCCTTACTCATCAGCATTGCAACCAGTTCACGCTACCAGTTTTGCTCTTGCAATCAGCTTTGCACCAAATCCTATATAAAGTGTGGCCCATAATGCATAGCCCCGTAATAGGAGCTCTGAATAACCAACAAACATCTTGAGAAAGAAAACACTTTGAGCAGCTTCTTTACTCGTATAAAGAAATTTACTCTCGCTTATTGGTAGCCAAACTAGTGGCCCTAGTATTCACGAACCCAAGATCAACACCATACCTAAAATGGTATAATGAGAACACTTATTGTGAATACCATGCTGGAGCGCAAGGCCACTCCATTGAGAACTGCACTTCATTCAAAAGAAAGGTGAAAGGTTTACAAGAAAAAGAGTGATCAAGATTGAGCAAGGTCCTGAACCCAATGTGGGGGCTAACCCACTCCTTAATCATGTCAAACTAAGAGTGAATATGGTAATCAATGGAAAAGGCTATCGAATTAAAAAAAGAATGGGAGAAGTTAAAACCCCGATGAACAAGGTCTGGTAAGCTTTCGTGAAAATCAAAATAGTAACAGATAACAAAAGGCAAAGAAAAAATGCTATTGATACATCTTGTTGCCATTGCAGTCAAGAACATGACTTGCAACATTGTCCATCATTCTTGAAGATGGTCCAAGGGATGATGGATTGATCCAAAATTGAGTTTTACAAGGAGTGGGTCAAACATGACGATCCATCTATCAATGCTATTGACGAGAAGAGACCAATCGATGGTCAGATCTCTAGTTGTCTATCTCTTATGGGCATGAGGAAAAAAGCTAATAAAAGTTTTAGGCAGTACGCTACAAGATGGATGGAAGAGGCTGCCCAAATTTATCCTTTACTGATAGAAAAACAGATGATTATTAGATTCATCAACACGTTACAAGCCCCTTATTATGAAAAGGTAGCAAGAAGTTTCTCGAAGAACTTCGTAGATGTGGTTATACCCTATGAGAGGAATGATAAGGCCATGAAAAATGAATTGAGCAAAAAAAATATCTACAAAGACAAAGGAAAAGAAAAATAAAGGCTAGTAAGTAATCAAAATCCAACACTAAAGCCAGTTTGTCTCAAACTCATGCTGAGTAGACTTAAAGAGATGATCTTTAAAGAAAACTATGAGATTTTGGAAAACATAGAAGAGGTTTGAACCCAAATGAATTTGGTTGGTAAATCATGGTGCAAGCTAAGTTACGTAATGCAGCCAAGAAGACAAAAGAAATGATTGACAACTTCTATGATTTCGATACTGTTTGTAGCCATACTCTTTAAACATGCAAAGAGTTTCACACAATGGTTCAAATGATGATAAACGAGGGTAGCATCAAATTCTATGATGAAAAAAACCCCACATACTGAGTCTATAAATGTAACATCATCCATCAATGCACTAGAAGAAAAATAGGACAATCCCCCTTATAGGATTGAAAGGCCATTGATTTTGTATGACAATCGATCGAGAGCTAAAGTTGACCCTGTTTAGCCTTTGCCAAAGATGATCATTCAACTTCTATTTCCCTTCCTGTATAAAGATAATAAGGGAGTTCCAAGGAACTATGAAAGTAAAATCTTAATCATGGAAGAATCTAGCTAGTAAGTAGCAAGTGTTAACCTTCCAAAGTTAAGTCACCTAACTTAGAGTGACTAATGTTATACCTTAATAGCATAAAAAAATAGCACTCAACAAGAAAATGCCAATCTCATTTCTCAAGCACCGATGTTTGTAACCAAAAACTCAAAATCGATAGCTGTTAAGGATCTAATAAGTGAGAAAAAAGCAATAAAATTCTTTAAATTCATCAATCACAGTGAATACAAAATCATTGGTTAGTTGAACAAATAACCTACCAAGATATCTGTGTTGTCACTGTTGTTGAATTTAGAAGCTCATAGGAATGCCCTCTTTAAGGTTCTGAATGAGGCCTATGTCCCTCCTGAGATCTCTATAGGTCAGTTGGATCACCTACTGAACAACATCGCTATCGACAATTACATATCTTTCAGCGATGACAAAATCCCATATGGAGGAAAAGGAAATTACAAGGCCCTCCATGTCACCACATATTGTAAAGTTACCATATTGCCCAAGGTGTTCATTGATAGTGGGTCGGCTTTAAATGTAATGCCCATGTCTTGCTTGAACAAGCTCTCTGTTGACACATCTCATATCCAGAATAGTCGTATGATTGTGTGAGGGTTTGATGGAACTTGCTGTAACATTATCAAGAACATCACCATTCCACTGCAAATTAGCCTATGTACTTATAAAGTTGACTTCTACGTGATGGACATTGCTCTATCATATACGTACCTATTGGGAAGGCTATGGATTCATTCTATTGGGGAGTACCATCATCTTTGCACCAAAAGTTAAAATTCATCATCGAGAATAAAGTTATTAGGATTGGAGGGGAAGAAGATATCATTGCTGCTACCTCAACTGATGCTCCATATTTCAAACCTGATGAAGATATCCCAGAATCCTCTTTCCAATCCTTTGAGTTTGTCAATGATACTTATATCAAAGAAAGGTTGCCAATAGTTTAGCCCCACCTATTAGAGAGTACTTATATGGGTTTGAAGTTGATTATCGGTAAAGGTGCCCCTCTGGAAAGGGACTCGAAAAACATCTTCAAGGAATTGCTAAAGCCTTAAAAGTGGTTAGCCAGATTGACAAAAGAGGGTTGGGATTCAAGCCTAGTGCACAGCAAAAAAAAATAAGCTCAGAAGAATTGCAAAAAAAGAATGGCCCGTTTGTTAGGACGAGACATAGAGGATAAACCAAGGATATTCCCAGCACATCGAGAAAATGTTCATCTAGGGGGACATGTAAATTACTGGCTCTGCTAACACTGTGATCATATTGAATAAGGCATTTGAGGATATCTCTATCAATGCAATTGATGAGCCAGAGATGTTAACCATAAGTCTGAAGACTAGTCTATGCCCTTCAGGGTTTGTTTCAAGTGTTTGGACTAAAACTGAGGTTCCTATACTATTCAAGTTTATTTCAAAGTAATGCTATGAACTAAACCTATATGCTCTCGCCTAAAAGCATTGTGGGATCCTTTGTATTAAGTATTATCAATGAAAATGATTGAACATTTTGCATTCATTCTTTATGTTCATAGTTTTTGTCAACCTTAGACCTTTTTTCACATATTTTTCCCCCTATATTGTTTTTTTTTCATATTTTCATGTATCCCAATAAAGGTGACATGAATCTTCATACTGAAACTTCAAAAATCGATTTCAAGTAACCAATCTGTCCTGGTGAGGTCGAATTTAAAGAGGATCCTAAAAAGAACCCCATACCCTTAGACCTATTAAGACTAGTTGAGTAGGAAGAAAAATAGATATTACCTCATGACGAACCCACTGAAACCATAAACCTTGGAACAAAGAAAGACTAAAAAGAGGTTAAGATCGAAACCTTCATAAAGCCATCAACTCGAGCTGAACTAATAAGTCTCCTTCAGTAATATCGAGACATGTTTGCCTGGTCCTATCAAGACATGCCTAGATTAGATACCAATATTGTAGTTCATAAACTTCCTCTCAAACCTGAATGCAAACTAATCCAGCAAAAGTTAAAGAGGATGAAACCAGAAATACTCCTTAAGATTAAAGAAAAATTCAAGAAACAATTTGAAGTAGGATTTTTCGAGGTAGCCAAATATCCTCAATGGGTATCGAACATAGTCCTAGCTCCTAAGAAGGATGGTAAAGTGCGAATATGTATGGACCACAAGGACCTAAACTGAGCTAGCCCCAAGGATAATTTTCCTCCTCACATTGATACCTTACTAGATAACGCTACCAAAAATATGCTATTTTCTTTCATGGATGGGTTCTCGAGCTATAATCAAATCACAATGGTTGTCGAAGACATAGAAAAGACCATCTTCGTAACCATGTGGGGAACTTTCTGCTGTACAGTGATGCCCTTCGCATTGAAGAATGTCAAAGTAACTTACTAAAGGGCAATGGCAACATTGTTCCATAATCTCATGTATAAGGAAATTGAGGTCCATATGGATGATATGATTGCCAAGTCAACAAAAAAGAGTGAGCATGTTGCCAACCTATGGAAACTTTTCAAAAGGCTTGACAAATACTAGCTCAAACTAAACCCTACCAAATGCACATTTGTCGAGACCTTCGATAAATTATTGGGCTTCATTGTGGTGAGAAAGGAATAAAGGTGGATCCTGACAAGGTTAAGGCAATTCAAAACCTACCACCACCTCAAACTCAAAAGAAAGTGAAAACTTTCTTGGGAAAATTGAACTACATAGCCTGATTCATATCTCAGTTGACAAACAAATGCGATCCAATCTTTAGGCTGTTGGAAAAACAAAATCCTGGAGAATGGGATCAAGAATGCCAATAAACTTTCGATAAAGTCAAACATTACCTTTTGAACCCTCTAGTACTTGTGCCATCAAAGCCTGGACGACCACCAATCTTGCATCTATCAATCCTTGACAAGTCAATCGACTGTGTATTAGAACAACATGATGAATCAGGAAAGAGGGAATAGGTTATCATTACTTAAGCAAGAAGTTTATAGAATATGAAAATAATTATTCATTTATAGAGAAGCTATGTCATGCTTTCACTTGGATAGCCCAAAGGTTAAGGCAATACAAGATGTACCATAGTACACGATTAATCACCAAGCTTAATCCCATTAAGTATTTGTGCGAAGCCCTCACCTTGTCCGAGAGATTAGCCAAATGGCAAGTTATGCTTTATGAGTATGACATCGTGTATGTGAGCTAGAAAGCCATTAAAGTTAGTGTAATCACAGAGTTTTTGGCAAGTCAAGCCACAAATGACTATCAGCCTTTAAACTTCGATTTCCTGACGAGGACCTGATGTGTATATCCAAAGCAGAGAATACTATCAGGTTTGGGTCGACATGGAAAATGTACTTTGATAGAGCTTCAAATACACTAGGGCATGGAATTGGGGCAATTCTCATATTGCCTAAGGGAAACCATTATCCTCTCACAGCCAAATTAAACTTTGACTGCACCAATAACATAGTTAAATATGGGGCTTGCATCATGGAACTCCAGGCAGCCATTGGAAAAGCCATTTGAACACTATAAGTGTCTAGAAATTTAGCCCTCTCATTTACCAACTAAAGAGAGAATGGCAAACATATGATGCTAAACTGATCCATTATGGGATTTGATATCGAAGCTCAAAAAAGAGTTTGATGATATTAGCTTTCAACATCTACCTCGAGAAGAGAACCAAATTGCTAACGCTTTGGCCACTTTATCTTCTATGTTTAAAGTCAACCAGGGATTGGATATTGCTATCCAAATGAGTATCTACTCAACCCTAGCATATTACCGAATATTGAAGAAGAGAATAATGGTTTGCCATGGTATCATGACATTTTTCAGTACATTAAGGATCAATAGTACCTAGAAGGTGCCATCAAAGTTGATAAGAGAACCATCAGATGATTAGCTACGAACTTCATTTTGGATGGTGAGATTTTGTATAAAAAGGTTGGGATCAGGTGTTAGTCCGATGCATGGATGCCTCTAAAGCCAGAAGAATACTTAAAGTAGTTCATTAAGGAATTTATGGTATGCATGCTATTAGACACCGAATAGCAAGACAAGTCATGCAATTAGGTTATTATTGGTTGACTTTTGAAGAAGATTCATTAACTATGATCAAAAGTGTCACAAGTGCCAAATCTACCCTGACAAGATCCATGTCCCACTGATACTTCTACATGTTATGATAGCTCCACGGACCTTTTCTCTGTAGGGCATGGACATGATTGAACTAGTTACCCCTAAGGCTTCTAATGGGCATCGCTTTATTTTAGACGCGATTGATTTTTTCACAAAATGGGTAGAGGTAGCTTCTTATGCCAATATCACCAAATCTGTCGTGTGCAAATTTGTGAAATGGGACATCATCTGTAAATATGGTCTTCCCAAACAAATCATTATTGATAATGCACGTAACATGAAAAACAAGATGATGCAAGTAGTCTTTTTTTAATTCAAGATTCAGCATCGAAACTCCATCCTATATAGTCCAAAGATGAACAGAGCAGTTGAAGTGGCCAACAAGAATATCAAAAAGATAGTTGAAAAGATGGCTGGAACATATAAGGATTGGCATGAGAAGTTTCCTTTTGCCTTATACATCTATCGCATACCAGTATGAACTTACATAGATGCCACGCTATTCTCTTTAGTTTATGGCATGGAAGCTGCCTTGCCAATTGAAGTTAAAATCTTTTCACTTAGAGTCCTAATGGAATCCCAACTTGAAGAAGCCAAATGGGTTTAGAGCTAATATGAATAGCTTAATCTCATCGAAGAGAAAAGAATCAAAGACATCTATCATGGGCAGATGTATCAAAAGCGCATGATGAGAGTCCATGATAAAAATGTCCACCCTCATCAACTCCGAGAAAGTGACTTTGTGCTTAAACAAATTCTCTTGATCCATAAAAATGCTCGAGGAAAATGGACCCTAAATTGGAACGGACCCTATGTGGTGAACTATGTATTTTCTAACGAAGCCCTAATCCTAGTCGAGATGGATGGCAACAACCTACCTAATCCTATGAACTTCGAATCTGTTAAGATTACTATGCTTGAAAAGACTTTAGGTTAAAAACTCTAAAGGGCATTCCATTAGTCTTTCATCTACAGCTCAACAAAAATAAAAAAAGACAAAAATAAAAACAAAAAACAACTTAAGTTGAAAACCCAAAAGGGCAGCTTAAGTACCCAGAACTTGTTCCTCTAATCAAACCAAGTTATAACCTAACCTATTTATTTTGTGCCAACCAAACCCTACCAAACCTTATGCACACTGGCACTCGAAAAATAGAAATTGTCTAACTTTAAGGCCCTCTTCCACCATAAGGCAGTTGAAAGAGTCTCCTTATGGGTCAACTAGCACCAAAAAGATTAATTAATTGCTTGAGAGAAATCTTTGAAGGCAGTCAGTGAAGAATTCATCTCATCTACATCAGAGTCGATCAACCAAGAAGACTCTTCTTATCTCTTTTATATTTTAAAATTTTTCACATTCTTATAAGTTTGTCACAACTTGAACCCTCTTTCTTTGAATAAAAATATAACTGTCTGATTTCTTGCAAAACTTTCTTGTAACCCTATATTCCATGCTACATCATGTTTATCTTTTAATTACTAATGCTTGATAAATAGACAAAACTGGTAACAGGATTTCCTAGCATTACTTTGAAAGATAGAACTTTGCAAGAACCTTGTTTCATGTTTAAAGACTAAGAATGAAGTCTTGGGCCACAACGAGTCTTGCCTTGGGACCCCACATCTAGAAACTATGCTCAAAATCTCCTCCTAGTAAGTGGTCATGAACATTCTGTATCTTTAAAAAAGGGACAATCTTAACATTTAAAGCCCCTAAAAATCTGGAGCAAGATTAATTAACCCTCAGCAATAGGCCACCTACCAAAGCCGAAGAAAGCCTAAACCCAACCATTAGATTAGGCCTTTGAAGTCATCACCCTTGCATCAATTAGGCAAGCATTTCCATCCCATGCATTATGTAGCATTTGACATCTTACAAGTATTAGTTCTCGTATATAGAAGTCAAATTTATAGGGAACCTGAAGTATAATTTTTTCATTTTGAAAAACTTTAAAAGGCCTCAAGTAAGTACCTTTGACCTTACGTGCTCATTGAAAATCACCAAAGAAGGGTATCTAAACTTATTTCCTTCTAGTCCTCAAAAAGTAGGATACTTCCCTAACTTAAAGCCTACACAAGTTGGTGGCACCACGTAACCTTCCTTGATCCTCAAAGAGCAGGATGTTTATTTACCTTAAAGTCCATAAAAAATGGTGGCACTTATTTGTTTGAATCCTTAAAGAGTAGGATGCTTCCCTAACTCAAAGCCCACACAAGCTGGTGACACCACGTACCTACCTTAGTCCTTAAAGAGTAGGATGTTTACTTACCTTAAAGCCCACATAAGCTGGTGGTGCTTATTTGTCTCAGTCATCAAAGAGCAGGATGTTTCCTTACCTTAAAGCCCACACAAGTTGGTGGTAACCGCCTATCTTAGTCTTTAAAGAGTAGAATGCTTATCAAAGCCCACATAAGCTAGTGGCAACTACCTACATCAGTCGTCAAAGAGTAGGATGCTCCCCTACTTTAAAGCCTGCACAAGCCGATGGCACTTGCTACCTTAGTCCACAAAGAGCTGAACATCTTTCTCCACTTATCTTAAAGCCCACACAAGTTTGTGGCATTTGCCTACCTTAGTCCATGAAAAGCTAGATGTCTTTCTTTGCTTACCTCAAAGCCCACACAAGCTGATGGCATCTGTTTGAAAAAAAATAAAAAATAACCTACTAGGGAGGTAAAACCCTACAAAACCCATCAAAATCTTTTTTTTCTGCAAGTTGTTTAACCCATCTTGATAAGATACTAAATAACTTTCCCTTTTTTAGTAAGAACACGAATCTATCATCCCATCCGAACAAAATGGTGTCTATTTGTCTTTGCCCTATACTTGATACTTAGCAAAGGCCAAAGAAGGGTAGTTATAGACACCTCATTTTGTCTGAACTAGTTTTTGGCATCCTAAGAGTTAGGTAAAAGATGATAAAATCAAAAGATAGAAATAAAAACTGGGGAATGATTGCTGAGTGCCATGTCACCTGGCACTATTAGGCGACATGGTGCCAGGTAAAAATTTTTTTTAGGAAAGTCTAAAATACTTATGGGCTGTATTAAAGCAAAATAAAATTGAGGCATCAAAAGCCACTTTTCATGGTGTCACCTGGGTCATTCAAATGAATGAATAGGTTAATTTCTCATTGTTTGTGACTAAGTCAAGGTAACTCATGAAGCCACAGGTATGTACAAGTTATATTAGGGTGCAAGTATTGATACAAGGCCTTTATGGTGCAAAAAACTTGAGTCTTCATGTGTAGTATCAACACAAAAAGGTTTGGTATCGATACCCAAGGTGTGATATCGATAACTAGCATGTTTGTATCGATACAGTCTTTGATAGTAGCTAAACTTGGGATTTTTGGCAAAATGTATCTATACACAAGCTTGAATATCAATATAAATCCATGGAGTATCGATAAGGCCTCTAAGTCTAGAGACTAGAAATATTTTTTGCTCTTAGTATCGATACATAGCTCATTGTATCGATACTGAAGGGCAAAAACTACCTTGTCTATCAATACAACATGTTTTGTATCAATACACCAAGGTTATTTTGCCTAGTTTGAGCCATTTTTCAGCATTCAAAAACTTGATTTAAACATGTTTTTGCACCAAGGAATTATCATAAATCATTGCAAACCTCAACTATGGGCTCATTAACAGATTCAAACAAATTTTTAAAGCCCAAACAATCCATGGTAAAGGTCACTTTCATAAGATATATGGGTGTAAGAGGGTATGGCAAGCATATCTCTACTTATAGGTTGTGACAACCTTTCTGCCTCCTTGCTCAGCATGGTAGAACTAATAAGAAGAGTGTCAGTTGAGCATGGTAGCTGGAGATGTTCCTTGGTCTAGGAGAGAAAAATAAAAAATAACCTTGCCTTGTCTCCTAAAAGCATTGGCTCAGCATTAGATTAAAAGAGTGACTTTTCAACTATGAAAAACACAACTAGCTATCTTAGAAAAAAACTTTCAACTATCAAAAAAGCTCTCTAGCAATCCAAAAAAATTCTCCACCTATTCCCATAAATCTTCTAGCAACTCCTGTTTTAAAAGTTCACCAAAAACACTATTTCATTGCTTTTCACCCTTAACCAACCTCTATTCCTGTAGCTCCCAAAACCACCACTAGAACACCTTTAAAAATTCAACCTTTCACATATTTTCTTCCTTAAAACACCTTATCAACAACCATATTACCAAAAAGCTTCTTCCTTTAACTCTTTTTTTACTAAACAATAGCAAAAATAGGGAAAGAACTGAGCTTAAAAGTTACTATTTTAGAAAAGGAAGAAACTTCAAGCTTTTGCTAGTATATTTTTTAACTTGTTCCATACACTTTCTATTTTGACCAGTCATTTCATTTTAGTGAGCCCTTTATGCTGCCATGACCCTCTCAATACTCTCATGCATTTTTGTTGCCTTGGTTGTGGTTGTCCTAAGATCTTGATGGCCCTCTTGACATCTTGATGTTGTTAGATATATAACTTAACATGCTTCATTTTTATCATTATACAGCCTCTGCTCATGCATCTTTTGCCATGTTCCTTCCATATTCACATATCCATTTCATATTTAAATGGTCACCTTTATGTGTCTTAGGTATGTTCAAATATTTTTCTTGTGTTTTAAGGAGGCTCTTGGAATAAAAATGCTGTCTTGACAACCCAAAATCTATTCTTCTGTATAAACATGTTTATATCATCTCCATGCACCCTATTTGTCATCTTTGTGCATCTATGTCAACCATTTCCATGACAAAACATCATATTTGCATGTTTGCATCCATGTTTACCTTTGTATGTGCTACATTTTGTTCATGATATCTAAATTAAAATGCTTGGTTGTTTCTTGCAAACTGATTTTTAGAAACACTCCCAAGTTAAATTCATGTTACTTTCAAGAGATGAAGAGTAGCATGGACTTAATGTTTCCATCAAATTGGTTTCCCAATCTTGGGGGTAAATCAACATTTTAGCTCTGGATTCATGGTGAAATAAGTTTATTTTTTTTTTTAGAAAAAGGAAAAGAAATCTTTTTAGTATTAATCCTTAATCTTGAATCTCGGGTGCCTTTTTGTGACATGGTCAACTAGTTTTTCCATTATCCCAAACTACTCTGGGATTATAGAATAAACTTGTAAAGCTCGTACTATTTTCTATCACAGACATTCAAACATCTTAGACCTAAGCCTATCTTTAACAAATTCGAAAATCGAATTATCCCCCCTATTTTTGCTCTAGTAGCACTATAGTCCAAAGTTCAAAAATTATTTTTGAACCACAAAATATTTCCTTTGATTTTTCTAATATTTTTCCTTTAAAGAGCATTAAATTACCTTAACGGTGTCTTATTTGCCCTCAGATCATCTCGAACGAGGGAGTTATGCTTTTTCAAACCTTTGCTGTCTAAAACCCTTGGAACCAGTATGCAACATTATGTTTAGGCCATTTCTGCCCATCAGATGATTTTTACGAAATTTCCAAATATTTTTCCAAAAAAGTTCACAAAACTCTCTTTCTGGAAAGGTACTATCTAACGATCTCGGATAAGTTTAGAATGATTTTTGAAATCCAACATGCCCTTTTAATTATATATGCTGCCAGTGTTGAGATGAACCTAGCTTCAAAAATTAATTTTGCCTAGAAAGTGATTTTTAGAATTTTTGCAATAATTTTATATTAAACCTTGAGTTACCTTTCCAATAATATCTTATTTAACTCGTGAAGCTTTCGGATGTACCAAAAAATTATGGGAATAGAGGAAACGTAATGTTTTTCCTTATTTTCAACCTAATTTTTAAATCTCCTTTTATCGAGATGTTCGAATGTCTTGAAATGCACTCATTTGGTCTTCCTTACAACGTCAAGCTTTTTTGACTCAGATCAAGATAAAATATAAAAAATATGATTTCATATTAAAATTTTTGCTAATGGAGATACTCCAACTCCACTACTCAAAGGGATACTATAACCCCAGTTTTTAATTCGCATTTTCTCTTTGTTCCTAAATGTTTTCCTAATTTTAGGATATTCCAACTTTATTACTTAAAGGGGATACTCCAAACCTATTTTTTCATTAAAAATTCAAATTTTCATTTTAATCTTAACTATTTTCATAACTCTATTTTAAAGGAAACTCTAACCCCACCTCATTGAGGGGATGCTCTAACCCTGCTTTTACCTCAAAAATTTAGAATTTTCCTTCTTTTGGATGCCTCAAATTGTTTTGATAAAAATCATCTTTGTTCTTTAAATTACCATCGAATCCAGATCGGTTTCTAAAATTGCCATCCTGGTTATTCTTCAATAATTGAAAGCAATTATGAGATACATTTTGATTGCCCCTCTGTTTTTATGTTATTTTGTTTGTGATCGCTTGTTTATGATATTATTATATTTCTCATTTTCTGCCTTACTAACTTGTTTCCTTCTATAGTGTTATTGTGCATTCATATTTAAAATTCATTTTCCAGTAAAATTTATGAGGCAACGTTTCATGTTGGTATCTCTCCAGTGCCTAATGTGAAACATCCAATTTTTAAAACCCAATCCAGACATTGTTTTCACAAGAGATCCCTATGTTCCTCATATCTCTAAGGTGCATAGGTGATCTAATTTTAAAAAAAAAAACTCAAATTTTCATTTTCCAAAACTTCATGCATTAAAGAGGATTATATCTAAATAAAGACCAAATGGAATCAATTTAATTGAGACTAAAGTGAGACATAGTTAGTAGGTACCAATTTCGAGCGTTATGGGGATGCTAGTTCTTCCCTGCATGTAACCAACTCTTAAACTCTACCAACGAATCTCTAGACTTCATAGACTTTGAAATCAACATTTTGAGTTTTGTAACTTGCAATATTATTTTCACTACGTCTTCGATCTTGCCTAGCCTAAAATGATCGGTGGTGACTTCAAGTTTATGACCACTTCATGGTGGCCATCTAGATCCAATTGGATGAGTGACTCGTTATCCCTTTCATATTATCATGCATAATCCAAATCCCAATCAAGGGATAACTTAAAGGCTTAACCACAAACAACCATCATTTATTTTTAAGTCAAGCATGCTATGCCTTCGGATCATCCAAAGTTGTAAAAGTCAGACACGTAGTGACACCTTTCCTTTAAATAAAGTACAGTTCTTAATGGAATAGCCTTACGCTCTAGCGTGGTATTTACAATAAGCATTCTCATCATATATCTAAGGTAGGTGGTGATCTTGGGTTTGTGAATACTGGGCCACTAGTTCACATACCAATAAGTGAGAGTAAATCTCTTTATAGGAGTAAGGGAATGGTTCAAAATGCTCCCTTTTTTGGGGTGCTTGTTGATTGTTTAAAGCTTTCGCATTATTCATGTTGTCAGTTTATGCATTCTGGGTCACATTTTGAGCAGGATATGGTGCAAAGCTCATTCCTGGAGCAAATCTAGTGGTATGAACTGATTGTAGTGTGAAGGAGTAAGGATTAAGAGCCGCATTCAACATTTTTGGGAGGTACATAGGCTGTGCTAGATGCAGACTTTGATTAGATCTAGCATGATTTTTGCCAATAATGTTCACTTTTTTCTCTTTACCCTTAGTTACTGTCTTCTTGATCGATGTAGATGATTCCCCCATAGATATCTTATTATTTTTAACAATGTTCTTAATCCTTTCACCCGATATAACTATATCAATAAGATTTTTCATGGTGCTTCCTACCAGCCTTTCGTAGTAGGGAGCTTGTAGGGTGCCAACAAACATGACCATAATTTCTTTGTTAGTTAGAGGGGGATGAACTTGTGCTACCTCTTTTTTCCATCTTTGAGCATATTGCCTAAAGTTCTTAGAAGATTTCTTCTCTATGTTCATGAGGGAGAGGCGATCTGGAGCCTAACTAGACATATGCTTATACTGTTTAAGGAATACACGTGCTAAATCTACCGTGTTTGAATTCCTATAGGATCAAGCCCTATAAACCATCGGAGAGCTGCCCAAGTTAGACTATCCTTAAAACAATGGATTAGTAATTTTTCATTCTTTTTATACCTCAGCATTTTATGATAGTACATGCAAAGATAGGCAGTAGGGTCAGTACTCCTAATATATTTTTTAAAATCAGCCACTTTAAACTTGGGCGAGACAATGAGACTTGAAACTAGCCCTAATGATTTTGTGTCTACAATTTTATATTTGTTACCTCCTTCAATAACTCAAATGCATTTTTCCAGTGACTGATACTTGTCCAAGTCCTTATCATTTTCTAAGGGCCTTTTTGCTTTCTCTTGCTCCATTTACTCATCGAGGTTTGGGACCATAGGCTTTGCGTGTGAAAAGGCTGCACCTTAAAATCCTTGAATCAAATGGAATGCTATTGTAGGATTGATGTAAATGAATGGTTGAATTGGTAGGTGTTTGTTGCCAGAGGATACTACCCATGCAATGCTCCTTCCTGAGTATTGGTGGCTTTAGTACCACCATTCAAATTGCTTTCAGGATTGGTTAATTCTTTTCCTGCCTTGACTACACTTATTTGCCATTTTTCCTTCAACACATTGGATAGTAGCTTAGTTAGCCTGATAATCTAAGCTTAGTGTTTTCCTTTTTACGGAATGATTGCTCTTAAAACTCTCTATACATGAGTTCAAGTTTTTCGATGTGGGCCTGGTGATCATTTTTCATCATTTTTCTACGATTGTGAGTGTTGTACTGATGGTGAACTATAGGTTCTGTATTTTAAAGCACCTTCACTTTAAATTATTATCGGATTAGGCCTTTATGATATGTTCATGCATATTTTTTATGCAATGAAAGTGAATACGTGAATGAATGAATAAAACAATGAAATAATTAGGTTAGTCATGCAAATGCAAAAAAGATAATTAGGTTAAGGGGCAGCTCTACTATTAACATCGTTCATTAAAGCAATAAAATGTCTTGATTACATAAGATTACATTTAAAAATGCTTGACATGGTTCTATTGCTTTATTACATGGTCTAAAAATACAAGTCTTGCTTATGGGCTTCACTAGACAAGATTGCTCATGTCAGGGATCGGGCTACATCCATCATGTTTTCAGCCTCAACTGAATTACGTGAATCTGCTCTATGAGATGGTGATGATGGTCCTGATAGTTTTGGCGTGTGTGATCAACCACTTGAAGCCATTTTTGTTCTCGTTGTTTGGAGGCTCTCCCTAGTGCATTGACTTGGTCTTGGTGAGCTTAAAGAGAATACTCTAAATCTGGAATTTTAAGTGTCAAAGTTCTATTTTTAGCCTGATTTCTTTCAAATCATAGACTCAAGCATCTAACCATTTATTGTTCCTTTAGTAAGTTGATGTAGAAGCACGAGTTCTAAAAAGCCTTTCCCTATTGACTGTAGCCGCTTCTTTCCACTGATGTAGTTTCTTCTCAAGAGTAGTAATTTTTGTCCTCTACTTAACCGATGACCTTTCAAGTTTTTGGGACTCGTTTGCCTTGTTAAGGGCCACATAGTCTTTCTTCAAACTCTCGAGATCTTTCTTGAGGTGGTTTTTCTTTTTGACAGCTGTCGCAAAGTACCCCAGGGTGGATCCTCATGGATCTATGAGTGCGCATGACTTAAATATTTTTCTGACTTGAAAATGTCTCATTGAATGAGACTTTTCATTCACAATGTGATGAGAATGAGAATGTATGAATTCTCGATTTGTGGTATAGTGAAGGGGACCATAAGATGAATCACTCATTGATGGAGATTAACTTGCACAAACACCTATTTCCAACCATTCTTATGATCCTTTGCAAGGAATTGGAGGTCCAATGACTAGGGCAAAG
>JBBYHM010071384.1:0-45229 GCA_038381775.1 Adansonia rubrostipa
ATAAACCTAATTCGAGCCTAATTAAAATGGCATTCAACCAATTAATGGTTACGAGAATGATTAAATCAAAAAACACCCATAATCATAAACCTGCTATGCTCAAACATAAGCTTAATATTTTTTCAACTTCAAACCAATTTTGAGAAACTTTCGTAGCCAACTTATGATGGCCTTTTTCCAGCATTTTATCTAAGCACAATTAAGTTTGATATACCCCAAGTTCATGGCAAAATGGTAATAAAACAATAAACCAAAGTTAGCTTATTAATTGAGCAAACCATGGCTCAACCTTAAGGAGTTTTGAAAACCAATTTTCAACACTTAAGACACATTATATCAAACTCATAGTAAACTAGATGGATCATACAATAGGCAAAGTAAGCACAAAATCATCCTAAAGTGAGTACCATAGCCAAATCTAACTAAGAAAAATCACTAAATCATATTTCATAATTCATGCTATTTTTATCAAACATGTATTACACTCATATCAAATCACCAAAAAAACATAGAAAAGCACAAGACTTTGGCTATTTTCAACATGCCGAAATCACTTGGAGCATAGGAAGCTTGCATTTTCATTATCTAAACATCAAACACTTAGTAAACTAACCATGATTTGAAAGGAAAACACTAAAATACATGAGAACATAGCAAGGGATGGCATGACGGAATCTCTTGGAACATAGGAAGCTTGTATTTTCATCATCCAAACATCAAGCACATAGTAAATTAGCCATGTTATGAAAGGCAAACACCAAAATACATGAAAACATATCAAAAGATCGCATGGCAAATCATGTAGCAATCTCTCTCATGGTATTTTCATGCTAAGACCTTCAAGCTTTTCTTGCTTTTTCCTTGTTTGCTTGATTTTTCATTGGACTTTTTTTTTTCTTTTTGAGTGAATTGAGATGTAGAGAATGGATAGCTAGGTTAAAAAGATGACATCATTTTTTATTTATAAAAGGAGGTTTTTTTATTCAGCACTCACATGTAACGCTTGCAATCAAGATTGCAGTTTTATATCTCCAAAATGTCAATTTTAAGTGAAGTCCAAGATTCCCTTAAATTAAAAGGAAATTAATATTCAAAACCTTAAGAAAATCAAAGGATGAATTTAACGAAGGCATGGATTATGAATCAATATGGTACATTTTGCTTCACTGTCCAATTGGTTCTTGTTCAATCTTGGAAATTTCAATTAGATGTTCCCTCATATGTCATAAATAACTTTAACGGTATTCTTCTAAAAAATATGAATTTTTTGATCCCAAACCCTTTGGATTAAGCTCTGGTGAATTTATTTCTTAATATCTCTTTTGAAACAAAAAATTGCACCACCTTAACTTTCTCTCCATGCTCAATTTCACTATAGTGTAATCAATTTCAAATTCTAAGTTTTCTATCTTTTCAAAATTAAAAGTAAACCTTTGTCTCATATTTAAGTTTAAGTTTGACTTTTTCATTGCCTTTTTTTGATAAAGCCTTTTGTAACTCTAGTAGATTTAAAATTTTAACTTACCCTTCATTGAATTTTTCTTCACAAACGAGTATAATCAATTTCACCTTTTGATCTCATCCAAAATCTTAATTTTGAAAGTCTTTGTTTTTCAATTGAGTCAGGTTATACATCCAATTCCAATTTTTCAATTCTATATATGTGACTCATTTTTCCTGGTTCAACATGTTTCTCAGTTTATTCAATTAAATCCCTACACAAGCTTTTCCTTGAAATTGGGTCTTCTACTATATTTTAATCCGTTATACAGGCCTTATTATCAATGATGCTTTATCAAAAAGGGTTCGAGCTGAGAAGTTCTAATGGATGTACATAAACTAGAAAAATCCAATTAAAGGGTCCAACAAAATAAGGTGTCTATAGTACCTAATTATTATCACTTTAAACAAAATAGGAAAGTAGAACTTATGCTAAATCTCCTTCTCAAGTTGCTACATTAAGGCTTTAATGCCTAACTTGTTTAATGAAATGTGGAAGTTTTTATTAGAAACGGCCTTTGTAAGCATATTTGCTTATTGAACTTTTGACATGACAAATGGAAACTGAATGACTTTTTTTTTCTAGATTTTATTTAATAAAATGTTTGCCCACTTCATTGTGTTTGGTATGGTCATATGAACGATTTTATGAGAAATCTTTATTATTGCTTTGTTGTTGTAGAATAAATTCATTCTAGAGTTAGGTGTAAAGCTAATCTTTGTGAACAACCTTTTAAGCCAAAGAAGTGCATAAAATCCCTTAAATCATTCATCTAAGCTTTGTTTTAGCACTAGATAATGCCACTATCTTTGTTTTTTTACTCCATTTAACTAAATTACCACCAACAAAGGTGACATATCCGGATGTGGATTTTAGCTCATGCTAAACCAGTGTTAGTGCAACCATCAATATTAAAATGATTATTCTTAGAGAAGATGAGTCCCTTTCCCTACCTAAATACATGTAGCAAACAATGAATCATAATTCACACCTTTAATTTCCCAAATACATCATGTAGACACATAATTTTCTATGGGCCCTTGGATTAACAATTATTGAAACCTAGTTAACCTTTCCCAATTTCTAATTGCCAAAAGGCATTTTTTATCCTCTTGGCTTGAATAATGATGCAAAAGACCCAATTTAAGCTTGATTGTTAGCTATATTAGCTTTAAATTAATGTCGGTTTTGATATAACAAAAACTTAAGCTTAATTAGCTTGAGATAAACTATCTTCAAGTAAGTATTTTTTTCCTTGAATTATTTTAAATATAATTTGAAAAATACTAGAATGTTTTTAACTCCTTAACTTACTCAAAAAAGTGTTCTTAATGCATACTTTAGTAAAACATTTTTGGGATAATTTTTACAAGTTTTAAAGTCATGAAAAACTCTTTAAAATGATTTTCATATGAATGTATCAATACCCGAGGTATGTGTATTGATACAATACTTGGCAATGACTAAACTAAGTTAAAACTCTCGTTTATATCGACACACTTAACCATTTAATTGATACAACAAGCAAGGTATTGATACCTTCCTTGAAAGTGTTGATACATCATACTCCAATGGTCATATTTGTACATTTAAATACTATGTATCAATGCCCATGGTAACTGTATCGATACATCATCACAGGAATGAATGGGAATCACATTAATGAAGCTTCCAATGGCTCTATTGCATCCCTAACAAATCCCAACGGCCATAATCATCTTTCAAATTATTAATAGGCTTTTCCAACTCCTCCATAAGAAAAAATTGTGAAGAGACAAAGTCTAGCCAAATCATTCATCTCTTTAAGCTTGAAGTTAGTTCAAATTGTATACAAGATAAATTATTCTTATTTTTCTTTGTATTCTTTGTAAATTCTACTATTAGAATTCTTGATCTTTCTGCCTAAACTCTTACAAACATCTAACCTTTAAAGGTTTTATTTGTTTATAGAAAAGAGGAGAGGTTTATAGATGCCTCAGATTGTTTTAACCAAAATCGTTTTGTCCTCCAAATTACCATCGAACCCAAACCCGTCTCTAAATTGTCATCTTGATTATTCTTCAAAGATCGATGATAATTATGGGACACATTTCGATTGTCTCTTTTTTTCATGCTCTTTTGTTTGTGATTATTTGTTTATGCTATTATTATATTTTTTTTATCGCCTTACTAACACGTTTTCTTTTTGTAGTGATTATTGTGCATTCATATTTAAAGTTCATTTTCCAATAAAATTTACAACGCGAAGTTTCATGTTGGTATCTCTCCAGTGCCTAATACGGAATATCCAAAATTTCAAAACCCAATCCAGACATTATTTTTATAAAAATCCCTATGTTCCTCACACCTTTGAGGCGCATAAGTGATTTAATTTTATTTTAAAAAAATAGGATCTACAATTTATAAATTTTCATGCATTTAAAGGGGATTATATCTAAATAATGACTAAATGGAACTAATTTAGTCGAGACCGAAGTGAGACATAGTTAGTAGGTGCCAATTTCAAGTTCTATGGGGGTGCTAATCCTTTCTCATGTGTAACCAACTCCCAAACCTAACCAACGAATCTTTGGACTTTGTAGACCTTGAAATCGATGTTTTGATTTTCGTACCTCAAAATATTGTTTTCAATAAGCATCCGATCCTGCCTAGCCTAAAATGGTCGATGGTGACTCCAAGTTTATGTCCATATTATGGTGGCCATCCGAGACTAGTTGGATAAGAGATTTGCTTGACGATCTTTCCCCTTCATATCACTATGCCTAATTCAAATCCCAATCATGGGACAACATAAAAGCTCAACCTTGACTAACCATCATTTATTTTTAAGTCGAGTACGCTAAGCCCTTTGGGTCGTCCAAAGTTTTAAAGGCGAGCACATGGCGATAGCTTGGCAACTCCACTGGGGACCTAGAGAGTTAGGCCTATGACTAGCTAACCTTTGCCGAGAAGATTACCCTATTAAAAGTGGAAAATAATCAATTGAAAATGGATCTCTCCTCAAGGATGGTGAGATAAGCACAGCTGTCAAGAAAAAAAACCACCTCAAGGAGGATCTTGAGAGCTTGAAAAGAGACTATGTGGCCTCTTACAAAGCAAGCAAGTCCTGAAAGCTTGGAAAATTATTGGTCGACTGGAGAACAAAAATTACTACTCTTGAGAAGGAACTAAACCAATGGAGAGAAACTACTAAAGCCAATAAGGATAAGCTTGTTAGCGCCCAGGCTCTTGCATCAATTTATCAAATAAGGAATGAACAGTTAGAGGCTCGAGTCCAGGATTTGAGAGCAAACCAATCCGAAAATAAAGTTTTAACACTCAAAATCCAAGACTTAGAGCATTTTCTTCAAGCTCGCCAAGATCAAGTCGATGCACTAGTGAGAGCCTCCGAACAGTAGGAGAAAGAATGGCTTCAAGTGGTTAATCACGCACGCCAAAACCATCAAGACTATCATTGCCATCTCACAAAATAGATTTAGGCAGCTTAATTGAAGGTCAAGAACATAATAGATGTAGCCCGATCTTTAACACGTGATATCTTGCCCACCAAAGCCCACAAGCAAGAGTTGTTGTATTTCTTGGATTATATAATCAAGCAATGTAATCGTGTCAGGCACTTTCAAATGTAATTACATGTAATCAAGACATTTTGTTGCTTTAGTGAAATATGATATTGGTAGAGCTGTCCCTTTATCTAATTATCCTTTTGCATTTGCATAATTAACTTAATCCTTTCATGGTTTTTATTCATTCATCCTCATTACATCAAACATATGCATGAACATACCATAAAGGCCTAATCCGAAAATAATTTAAAGTGAAGGTGATCCAAAACATGGAATCTATAGTTTGCCATCGGTGCAATACCCGTAATCATCAAAAAGTGATGGAAAACGATCACCAGACCTGCATAGAAAGGCTCGAACTCATGCATAGATAGTCTTAAGGGTAGGCACTCTGTAAAAATGAGGAACTTCAAGCACAAATCGCTAACCTAACTAAATTTTTGTCCAATGTATTAAAGGACAAAGGGTAAATGTGCACAATCAAGATGGGGAAAAAACTGACCCACCTTGAAAGCAATTTAAATAGTGGTACTGAGGCCACCAATGTTTAAAAGGGGCACTACATAGGCAGCAACCTCTAGCAACGAACGTCCCACCATCTCAGCCATTTATTTATGTCAATCCTACAATAATGTCCCACTTAATTCAAGGATTTTAAAGCACTGGCTCTTCACCATTAAGGCTATAGTCCTAGACCTCGATGAGCACATGGAGAAAGAAAAGGCAAAGAAGCCCTTGAAAAATGATGAGGACTTAGATAAGTATCACTCATTAGAGAAACATCTTCGAGCGGTGGAAGGAAGTAACAAATTTGGAATTGTAGACACAAAGTCATTAGGGCTAGTTTTGAGCCTCGTCATCGTACCCAAGTTTAAAGTGCCTGATTTTGAAAAATACAACAGGACTATTGACCCTATTACCCATCTTCGCATGTACTATCGTAGGACACAAAGAGAATGAAAAGCTGCTGATCCATTGTTTCCAGCACAACCTGATTAGGGTAACCCTCTAATGGTACATAGGACTTGATCTTGCAAGAATTTAGACATGGGCAGACTTAGCATGTGCATTCCTTGAACAGATAAGCATGTGTGTAATTAGGTTCTGAATCGTCTTTCTCTCATGAACATGGAGAAAAAATCTTTTGAGAGTTTTAGACAGTATGCTCAGAACAAATGTAAAAGGTGGCTCAAGTTCACCCTTCTCTAATTGAAAAAAAATGACAGTTATGTTTGTTGGCACCTTACGAGCTCCTTACTACGAAAGGCTAGTAGGAAATGCCACGAAAAATTTTACCATTATGGTTATATCAGGTGAAATGATTGAGAATGCCATCAAGAACGGCAGGATATCTATAAAAAAAGCATCTGGATTAGTAAAAAAGATAGAAAATAAAGGTAAAGAGAGGGAAGTGAATACTGTAAGTGAGAATCATGTAAGGTTTAATCAAAGCTACATCGAGCACAACCTATGTACTTCCCAAGCACATTGAATATGACTCTTACCCTTTACTTATCAGCATCGTAACCAGTCCACGCTATTGGGTTTGCTCCTGCAATGAGCTTTGCACCAAATTCCATGCAAAGTGCGGCCTAAAATGCACAGCCCCGCAATATGCACAATGCGATGGCTTCGAATTACGAACAAGTATCCCAAGAAAGGGAGCACTTTAAACCATTCCCTTACTCAAATAAAGAGATCTACTCTCGCTTATTGGTAGGCAAACTAGTGGCTCCAGTATTCACTAACCTAGGATCACCATCGTACCCCAAATGGTATAACGAGAGCCCTTATTGTGAATACCACACGGGAGCAACAAGGCCACTCCATTGAGAACTACACTTCATTCAAAAAAAAGGCGTAGGGTTTACTAGAAAAAAAAGTGATCAAGATTGAGCAAGGTCTTGGACCCAATGTGGGGGCCAACCCATTCCATAACCATGCCAAACCAAGAGTAAATATGATAATCGATGGAAATGACTATCAAGTTAAAAGAAGCATAGGGGAAGTCAAAACCTTGATAAGCAAGGCTTGGTAGGCTTTCATGAAAACTAGAATAGTAACATATAACAAAAGTCAAAGAAGAAATACCATTGATACATCTTGCTACCACTATGGTCAAGAACATGACTTGCAACATTGTCCATCATTCTTGAAGATGGTCTAAGTTATGATGGATCGATCTAAAACCGAGTTTTACAAAGAGTGGGATGGACGTTATGATCCATCTATCAATGCTACTAATAAGGAGAGACCCACTAATGGTCAGATCTCTAGTTGTCTATCCCTTATGGGCATAAGGAAAAGAGCTAATAAAAGTTTTAGGCAGTACACTGCAAGATGGATGAAGGAGGCTGCCTAGATTCATCCCTTACAGATAGAAAAAAAAAGATAATAGTTATATTCATTGGCACGTTACGAGCCTCTTATTACGAAAAAGTAGCAAAAAGCTTCTTAAAGAACTTTGTAGATGTGGTCATACTCTGTGGAAAGATTAATGAGGCCATCAAAAATGAATTAAGAAGAAAAAGTATCTGTAAAACAAAAGAAAAAAATTTGGAGGCTAGTAAGCAATCAAAATCCAAAACTGAAGCCAATTCATCTCAAACTCGTGCTGACTTAAACCTAAAGGAAATGATCATTGAAGAAAACTACAAGATTATGGAAAACATAGAAGAAGTTCAGATGCCAATGAATCCGGTTTGGCAAATCCTGGTGCAAGTTAAGTTACCTAATGCAACCAAGAAGACAGAGGAAAGAATTGACAACTTCTATGACTTTCATACTGTTTGTGGCCATACTCTTCAAATATGTAAAGAGTTTTGCATAATGGTTCAAAAGATGATGAATGAGGGTAGCATCAAATTCTATGATGAAAAGCAAACTCCACATACCGAGTCTGCAAATGCAACATCATCCATCAATGCACTAGAAGAAGAAGAAGGCAGTCTCCCTTATAGGATTGAAAGGTTGTTGATTTTGTACAACAGTCAATTGAGAGTTAAAGTTGACCTTGTTTAGCCTCTGCCAAAGATGATTATTCAACTTTCATCTCCCTTCCCATATAAAGATGATAAGGTAGTTAATTGGATATGTGAAAACAAAACCTTAATCATCAGAGAATTTAACGAGCAAGTAGCAAGTCTTGATCTTTTAAGGGTAAGTCCCTTAACTCAGAGAGGCCGATGTTATGCCCCAACAATATCAAAAAATAGCACTCAGCAAGCAAATGCCAATCTTCTTTCTCGAGCACCGAAGTCTGCAACTAAAAACTTAAAATTGGTAGCTGTCAAGGATTCAGTAAGCGAGAAAGAAGCTATAAAATTCCTTAAATTCATCAAGCATAATGAATACAGCATCGTCAATCAGTTGAACAAGCAACTCGCTAAGATATCTGTGTTATCACTGCTGTTGAATTCAAAAGCTCACATGAATGCCCTCCTTAAGGTTCTGAATGAGGCCTATGTCCCTCCCGACATCTCTATAGATCAGTTGGATCACCTAGTAAACAACATCGCCGTCGATAATTACATATCTTTGAACGATGATGAAATCCTGCATGGAGGAAGAGAAAATTACAAGGCGCTCCATATCACCATATATTATAAAGGCACCAAATTGCCCAAGGTGCTCATTGATAATGGGTCAGCTTTAAATGTAATGCCCATGTCATGCTTGAACAAGCTCTCTATTGACACATCTCATATCTAGAATAATTGTATGATTGTGTGAGCATTTGATGGAACTTGCCAGAACGTTGTCAGGAATATCACTATTCCACTCCAAATCGACCCATGTACTTATGAAGTTCTCTTCCACATGATGGACATGGCTTTATCATATAACTACCTATTGGAAAGGCCTTGGGTTTATTCTGCTGGGGTAATACCATTATCTCTGCAGCAAAAGTTGAAATTCATCATCGAGAATAAAGTTGTTAGTATTAAAGGAGAGGAAAATATCATTATTACTACCTCAATTGATGCCCCATATGTCAAACCTGACAAAGATCGCCCAAAATCATATTTCCAAGCCTTTGAGTTTGTCAATGCAACTTATATCAAAGAGGGATTGCCAATAGCCCAACCTTACCTCTTAAAGAGCACTCACATAGGTTTGAAGCTGACTATTGGTAAAAGTGCCCAAGCTGGAAAGGGACTCAGAAAATGCCTTTAAGGAATTGCTAAAGCCTTGAAAGTGGTCAACCAAATCGATAAAAAGAAGTTAGGATTCAACCCTAGTGCACAATAGAAAAGAAAGCAAGCTCAGAAAAATTATGAAAGAAGAGTGGCTCATTTGTCACCGTTGCCAGCTACTGCTACTGCTAGTCGTAAACCTTCTCTTTTGAAAGAACCCTCTTATCTAAACTTATACTAAAGCAGGGAAATCCACTTTTTTGGCTAAGGTCTTACTTTTCGAAGAATAGGTCTACTATGCTAAAGCAGAAGAGAACAGGATGCTTATTTAAATGTCAATGAGACTAGTCAAGATGCTCCCTATAATACATTACAAGACATGAAGGGTGAGCCAACAATATTCCTACCACTTCAGGAAAGTTTTCTCCTAGAGGGACATGTAAAATACTAGCTTTGCTAATGCTGTGCTCATATTGAACAAAGCATTTGAGGATATCTCTATCAATATGATTGGCGAACCAAAAATGTTGACTATAAGTCTGAAGACTAGTCTATACCTTTTAGGGTTTCTTCTAAGTGCTTGGACTGAGACTGAGATTCCTGTACTATTCAAGTCTATTTCAAAGTACTGCTATGAACTAAACCTACATGCTCTTGCCCAAAAGCATTGTAGGATTCTTCGCATAGGCAGCTTTTACCAAATACTATTAATGAAAATGACTAAGCATTTTGCATTCATTCTTTGTGTTCATAATTTTTTCGGACCTTAGACTTTTTTTTCTTCCACCTATATTGTTCTTTTCCATATTTTCAGGTACCCTAATGAAGCTGACATGGATGTTTACACTCAAACCTTAGGAATTGATTTCGAGCAATCGATCTGTGTTGGTGAGGTCGAATCTGAAGAGGACCCTTAAGAGAACCCTGTACTTTAGACCTATTGAGACTAGTTGAACAAGAAGAAAAATAAATATTACCTTATGAAGAATCTGCTAAAACCATAAACCTTGGAACAGAAAAAAAACCCAAAAGAAGTCAAAATCAAAACCTCCTTAAAGCCATTAACTCGAGCTGAACTAACAAGTCTCCTTCAAGAATATCTAGACGTGTTTACTTGGTCCTACCAAGACATGCCTAGACTAGATACTAACATTGTGGTTCATAAACTCCCCTTAAACCTGAATGCAAACAAATCCAACAAAAGTTAAGGAGGATGAAACCAGAAATGCTCCTTAAGATCAAGGAAGAAGTCAAAAAGCAATTTGAAGCAGGATTTCTCGAGGCGGCCAAATATCCTGAGTGGGTAGCCAACATAGTCCTAGTTCCTAAAAAGGATGACAAAGTGCGAATGTGTATGGATTACAGGGATTTGAATCCCATCAAGTATTTATGTGAAGCCCCCGCCTTATTCAAGGAGTTAAGCCAGATGGCAAGTTATGCTTTTTGAATACGACATTGTGTATGTAAACCAGAAAGCCATTAAAGGTAGTGCGATAGTAAACTTTTTGGTAAATCGAGTCATAGATGACTATCAACCTTTAAACTTTGAGTTCCCTGATGAAGACTTGATGTGTATATCTGAGGCAGAAAACACTGTCAAGTATGGGTCATCATGGAGAATGTACTTCAACCGAGCTTCAAACACACTGAGGCATGGAATTAGGGCAATTCTCATCTCGCCCGAGGGAAATCATTACCCTTTCACAGCCAAATTAAACTTTTATTGCACCAACAACATAGTCGAATATAAGGCTATTATGGCCCACCATGTAATATTTTGTTTAGGGCCATTATGGCCCACCATTGATTTTTATAAAATTCGTAAATATTTTTCCCAAAATGTTCACAAAATTCCCTTTCCAGAAAGGTATTATCTATGATCTAACGATCTCAGATAAGCTTAGAATGATTTTTCGAAATCCATCATACCTTTTTAATTATACATGCTACCAGTGCTGAGACGAGCTTAAATTCAAAAATTAATTCCACCTAAAAAGTGATTTTCTAGAATTTTTGGAATATTTTTATGTTAAACCTTGTTGAGTTACCTTTCCAATGGTATCTCGTTTACCCTTTGAAGTCTTCGGATGCACCTAAACAAAATCTAAAAATAGAGATGACATGATGCTATCCCCTATTTTCAACCTAATTTTTAAATCTCCTTTTAGCGAGATGTTTAGATGTCTCGAAATGCACCCGTTTAGTCTCCCTCACAACATCAACCTCTTTTGACTCGGATCAAGATTAAAATAAAAAAATAGGATACTCTAAAAAAGTTTTGCTAATGGAGATACTCTAACTTCATTATTCCAAAGGGGATACTCTAATCCCATTTTTAATTAAAAAAATTGTAAATCTTTTCCTTGTTCTTATATGTTTTCCTAACTTTGGGGATACTTCAACCCCACCACTTTGAAGGGATTTTCCAACCCCTTTTTTAAAAAAAACAAAATTTCTTTATTCCTAACTATTTTTATAGCTTTATTTTAGGGGACACTCAAACCTCACTTATCCGAAAAGACACTCCAACCCATTTTTACCTCAAAAACTTAAAATTTTCTCTCTTCCGGATGCCTAAAATGTTTTGATAAAAATCATCTCTGTTCTTTAGATTTCCATCAAATCCATATCAGTCTCTAAGATTGTCATCTAGGTTATTCTTCAATAATTGAAGGCAATTATGAGATATATTTCGATTACCCCTTATTTTTTATGTTCTTTGTTTGTGATTACTTGTTTATGATATTATTATATTTCTTATCTTTTGCCTCACTAACTTGTTTCCTTTTATAGTGTTATTATGCATTCATATTTAAAATTCATTTTCTAATGAAATTTATGAGGCCATGTTTCATGTTGGTATCTCTTTAATGCCTAATACGAAACATCCAATTTTTAAAATCCAATCTAGACATTGTCTTCATAAAAAATCCCTATGTTCCTCACATCTCCGAAGCACATGGGTGATCTAATTTTTCTTAATAAAAAAACTTAAATTTACATTTTCCAAAAGTTCATGTATTAAAGAGTATTATATCTAAATAGAGACCAAATGGAACCAATTTAGCCAAGACCAAAGTGAGATATAGTTAGTAGGTACCGATTTCGGGCGTCATGAGGATGCTAGTTTTTCCCTGCACGTAACCAACACCCGAGCCTAACCAATGAATCTTTGGACATCGTAGACATTAAAATCAGTGTTTTGAGTTTCGTAACTTGTGATATTACTTTCAATAAGCATTCGATCTTGCCTAGCCTAAAATGATCGGTGGTGACTCTAAGTTTATGGCCACTTCATGGTGGCCATCCAGGTCCAGTTAGATGAGTGACTCATCCGATGGTCCCTAACCCTTCATATTATCATGCCTAATCCAAATCCAAACAAGGGATAGCTCAAAGGCTCGACCATAACCAATCATCATTTATTTTTAAGCTCAAATGCGATAATCGATGGGAAAGGTTGTTGGATCAAAAGAAGCATTAGAGAAGTAAAACCCCCCATGAGAAAGGTTTGACAAGTTTTCATGAAAGCTAGAATAATATCAAATTTTAAAAATCAAAGTATAAATGCTACTGAAACATCTTGCTGCCACTGCGATTATGGGCACGATTTGCAACAATGTCCATCGTTCATAGAAATGGTCCAAGGTATGATGGATAGGTCCAATACTAAGTTTTATGAGGGGTAGGATGAACACATAAACCCATTTATTAATGCCACAAATAAGGAGAAGCTTATCGACGATTGGATCTCAAGTTATTTATCTCTTATAGGCATGGAAAAGAGAGTCGATGAAAGTTTTAGGCAGTATGTTTCGAGATGAATAGAGGATGATGCCCAGATTCATCCCTTGTTGACGAAAGAAAAGATGATTGTAAGATTCATCGACACATTGCAAGCCTTTCATTGTAAATAGGTAGCGAAGAGCTTTCTAAAGAGCTTCGCGGACATAATCTTACTTTGTAGAATGATCGATGAAGCCATTAAAAATGAATCAAGTAGAAAAAATATCCGCAATGACAAAAGGAAAGGAAAAATAAAGGCTAGTCAGCAACCGAAATCTAGCACCAAAGCCAGTTCATCTCAAACTCATGCCAAGTTAGAACTAAGTAAAATGGTTATTGAAGAGAACTACGAGGTTGTAAAAGACATAGGAGAGGTCAGAATACCAATTAATTTGGTTTGGCAAATCTTGGTACAAGCTAAATTATTTAACACAGCCGAAAAAACAAAGGAAAAAATTAATAACTTCTGTGATTTCTATACTATTTATGACCACACTCTTTAAACATGTAAAGAGTTTCACACTATGGCTCAAAGGATAATGAATAAGGGTAGTATCGAATTCTATGATGACAAGTGAACCCGGCATACCGAGTCTGTAAATGCAACATCATCTGTCAACACTATGGAAAAAAATGAGCAATCCTCTTTATGGCGTTAAGTGACTTCTGATTTTGTTCAACAATTGATCAAGAGTGAAAGGTCCCTCTTTCAGCCTACGTCGAAGATGATCATCCAGCTTCTGTCCCCTTTCCCTTATAAGGACAACAAAGTAATTCCTTGGAATTATGAAAGCAAAACCTTGATCACTGGTGAATCTAGTCAGCAAGCTGCAAATATTAACCTTTCAAGGATAAGCCACGTGACTTAAAGTGGCCGGTCTTACGTCCCAGCAGAATCGAGAATAAAACTCAACAAGAAAATGCTAATCTTGTTCTTCTAACACCAAAGTCTGCAACTAAAAACTCAAATCCGGTAGCTGTCAAAGATCTAGTCAATAGAATGAAATGGCAAAATTCCTTAAGTTCATCAAGCACAGCGAAAACATTACCGTCGATCAGTTGAACAAGTAACCTACCAAGATATTTATGTTGTCACTACTATTGAATTTGAAAGTTTATAGGAATGCCCTCCTTAAGGTTTTGAATGAGGCTTATGTCCCTCTCGACATCTCTATAGGTTAGTTGGATCACCTAGTGAGCAACATCACTATCGATAATTACATATTTTTCAGCGATGATGAAATCTTGCATGGAGGAAGAGGAAACTACAAAGCACTTCACATCACCACATACTATAAAGGCACCATGTTACCCAAGGTAATTATTGATAATGGGTCAGCTTTAAATGAAATGCCTGTGTCATGTTTGAACAAGCTCCCCGTTGATGTATCTCATATCCAAAATAGTCATACAGTTGTAAGAGCATTTGATGGAACATGCAAAAACATTATGGGAAGGATCACCATTCCACTCTAAATAGGCCCATGTATTGAATAGGTTGACTTTCATGTGATAGATATTGCTCCATCATACAACTACGTATTGGGAAGGCCTTGCATTCACTCTGCGAGGGCAGTACAATCATCTTTACACCAAAAGTTAAAGTTCATCATTAAGAACAAAGTTATCAGTATCAAAGAAAAGAAGAAATCATTGCTGCTACCTCAACTGATGCCCCATATGTCGAACTTGACAAAGATATCCCACAATCCTCTTTCCAATCCTTTGCACTAGTCAACACAATTTATGTCAAGAAAGGGTTGCCCGTGGTTGAGCCTTGTCTATCGAAGAGCACTTAAATGGGTTTGAAGTTAACTGTCGATAAGTGTGCCCAAGTTGGAAAGGGACTCGAAAAATACCTCCAAGGTATTGCTAAAGCCTTGAAAGTTGTTAACCAGATTGACCAAAGAGGTTTGGGATTCAAGCTCAGTGTACAGTAAAAAATAGAATAAACTTAGAAGAACCGTGAGAAAAGGATGGCCTATCTATCAAGATAAGACATAGGGTATGAACCGATGATATTTCCACCATTTCAAGAGAATTTTTGCCCATGAGGATAAATGAATACTGGCTCCACAAAAGCTATGCTCATACTAAGCAAGGCGTTTAGGGATTTCTCCATCAATGCAATTGATAAGTCAAAGATGTCAACAACAAGCCCAGAGATTGGTCCATGCCATTTAGGATTTGTTCTAAGTGTTTGGACTGAAACTGAGATTCATGCACTATTTAAGTCTATTTCAAAGTAATGCTATAAACTAAACCTATATGCTTCTGCTCGAAAAAATTGTAGGATCCTTTGTATGGGAATCTTTTATTAAGTGTTATCAATGCAAATGACTAAGCATTATGCATTTTATCTTCTGTGTTCATAGTTCTTGCCAACTCTTAGACCTTTTTCTACATATTTTTCCACCTATATTGTTCTTTTTCCATATTTTCAGGTACGCCGATGATGATGACATGAATGTTCATACTAAAACTTTGAAAATCAATTTTGAACAACCAAGTTGTATCGATGATGTCGAGTCTAAAGAGAATTATGAAGAGAACCCCATACCTCCAGACCTGCTGAAACTAATTGAATAGGAAGAAAAACAAATATTACTTCATGAGGAATCCACCAAAACCATAAACCTTGAAACAGAAGAAAACCTAAAAGAAGTTAAAATCAAAACCTTTATAAAACCAGCAATCGAGCTGAACTGATAAGTCTCTTTTAAGAATATCGAGATGTGTTTGCCAGGTCCTACCAAGAAATGCCTGGATTAGACACCAACATTGTGGTCCATAAACTTCCCCTCAAACTTAAGTGTAAGCCTATACAACAAAAGCTCAGAAGGATAAAGCCTAAAATGTTTCTAAAGATCAATGAAAAAATGAAGAAACAATTTGAAGTAGGATTTCTTGAGATAAACAAATACCCTGAATGGGTAGCTAATATAGTTCTAGTTCCAAAAAATGATGGTAAAGTGCGGATGTGCGTGGACTATAGGGACTTTAACTGAGCCAATCCAACGATAATTTTTCTTTACCTCACATCGACACCGCAGTAGACAACATAGCCAAAAAACACACTATTTTTCTTCATGGATAGGTTTTCGGGCTATAACCAAATTAAAACGGTAGCTGAAGACATGGAAAAGACCACATTTGTAATCATGTGGGGCACTTTCTGCTACAAAATGATGCCCTTTGGGCTTAAAAACAGCGAAATCCTATCAGAGGGCAATGGTAACATTGTTCTATAAGCTTATGCAAAAATAAATAGAGGTCTATGTGGATGATATGATTGCCAAATCACCAAAGAAGAGTGAACACATTGCCAACCTATGAAAACTCTTCAAACGGCTGCACAAATATCAACTTAAGTTGAATCAAGCCATATGCACATTTGGCTTTACATTCGATAAACTATTGTGCTTCATTATAAGCAAGAAAGGAATATAAGTTAATTCTAATAAGGTCAAGGCCATCCAAAATTTACCATCACCTTGAACTCAAAAAGAAGTAAAAAGTTTCTTGGAAAGGTTGAACTGCATAACCTGATTCATATCTCAGTTGACGGATAAATGTGATACAATATTTCAGCTACTTTAAAAACAAAATCTTAGATAATGGAATGAAGAATGCCAAGAAGCTTTTCAATAAGGTCAAATATTACCTTTTGAACCTTTAGTACTTATGCCGCTAGTGCCCAAACGACCGTTAATCTTGTATCAATCAATTTTTGGCAAGTCGATGGGTTGTGTATTAAGTCAACATGACGAGTCTGGCAAAAAGGAACAAGATATTTACTACTTGGGCAAAAAGTTCACAAAATATGAAAATAATTATTCATTTGTAGAAAAGCTATGTTGTGCACTAACTTGGATGGCTGAAGATTAAGACAATACATGTTGTACCACACTACATGGCTAATGCTAAACTCGATCCCATCAAGTATTAGTGCGAAGCTCCCACCTTGTTAGGGAGGTTAGCTAGGTGCTAAGTCATGCTTTCTGAGTATGATATTGTGTACGTAAATTAGAAAGCCATCAAGGGTAGCACAATAGCAGATTTCTCGGCAAACCAGGCAATAGATGACTATTAGCCTTTAGACTTTGATTTTTTTAACGAAGATTTAATGTGCATATCTAAGGCAGACAACACTGTCGAGTGTGGCTCATCTTGGAAAATGTACTTCGATGGAGCTTCAAATACATCACGGCATGGAATTAGGGTGATTCTTATCTCACCTGATGGTAACCACTACCCCTTCTTTGCAAGGTTAAATTTTGATTGCACCAACAAAATAGCTGAATATGAGGCCTACATCATGGGACTCCAAGCAGCCATTGAAAGAGGCATTCAAATGCTATAACTATTTAGAGATTCAGTCCTTCTCATTTACAAACTGAAAAGAGAATGGTAAATGCACGATGCTAAATTGATTAACTATGTTAATCTAATCTCAAAAGTTAGAAAAGAGTTTGATGATATTAGCTTTTAATATCTACCTTGCAAAAAGAAACAAATTGCTGATGCCTTGGCCACCTTATCATTCATGTTAAAAGCCAATCGAGAATCAGACGTTGCTCTTATTCAAATAAACATCTATACAACCCTAGCACAGAATGCTGAAGAAGAGAATGACAGCTTACCATGGTATCATGACATCCTTTAGTATATCAAGGATTAATGATACCCAAAAAATGCCATCGAAACTGACAAGAGAACCATCCGATGATTAGCCACGAGCTTTATTTTGGATGTGGGATTTTGTACAAGAAAAGCTGAGATCAGATGCTACTCCGATGCATGGATGCCTCTAAATCCAAAAGATTACTTGAAAAAGTTCATGAAGGAATTTGCAGTACACATGCTAATGGACACCGAATGGCCAAACAAGTCATGCGATTAGGCTACTATTGGTTGACTTTTCAAAAAGACGGCATTGAATATGCCAGAAAGTGCCACCAATGCCAAATCTATGCTGACAAAATCCATGTCCCACTAGTACCTCTATATGTTATGATAGCTCCATGGCCTTTTTCTATAAGGGCATGGACATGATTGGACTGATTACCCTTAAGCCTTCTGACGAGCACTGTTTAATTTTAGTTGCTATCAATTATTTCACCAAATGGGTAGAGGTAGCTTCTTATGCTAATGTCACCAGATCTATTATATGCAAATTTGTGAAATGGGACATCATTTGTAGATATGGTCTTCCTTAACAAATCATTACTAATAATGCACGTAACCTGAAAAGCAAAATGATGCAAGCAGTCTGCTCTTAATTCAAGATTCAACATCGAAACTTCATCCCATACCATCCGAAAATGAATAGGGCAGTTGAAGTAGCCAACAAGAATATCATGAAAATAGTTGAAAAAATGGTTGAGACCTATAAAGGTTGGCATGAAAAGTTGCCTTTTGCTTTACATGCTTATCGCACAGCAGTACTAACTTTCATGGGTACTACCTTATTCTCTTTGTTTAACGGCATAAAGGCTGTCCTACCTATCGAGGCTGATATTCCTTCACTCAAAGTTTTAGTGGAATCATAACTTGAACAAGCTGAATGGGTTAAAAATCGATATGAGCAACTCAATCTCATCTAAAAGAAAAGAATCAAAGCTATCTATCATGGGCAGATGTATCAAAAGCGCATGATAAGAGCCCATAAGAAAAAGGTCAATCCTCATCAGTTCTGAAAAGGTGACTTAGTGCTTAAACAAATTCTCTCAATCCATAAAGATGCTCAAGAAAAATAGACCCCAAATTAGGAAGAGCCATAGATGGTAAAACATTAATTTTCGAAAAAGCCTTAATCTTAACCTAGATGGATGGCAATGACCTACCCAACCTTGTGAACTCTGATTTTATTAAGAAATACTATGCTTGAAAGAATTGTAGGATAAGAACTCGAAATGGTATCCTATTTCTCTTTTTCCTTCCATTCTCTAAAAAAACCTAGCTTAAGTTAAAAATTCAAGAGGACGGCTTAAGTAACTAGACCTTTTTACTTAAACAAGTTAAACCCAAACCATAACCAGCCCAAAGCCAATTTTCCCCATATTTATAACCCAGATCAAGATGCCAATCATAACCTAATCCACCTGTTCTATATTGACCAACTCTACCAAATCTCATCCACACCAGAACCTAAAAAATAGAAACTACCTAACTTTGAGGCCTCTATCCCACCATAAGGCAATATGAGGAATTTTCTCGTAACTCCATCAACACCATAAGGATTAATCACTCGAGAGAAATCTCTGAAAGTACTCAATGAAGAATTCATGTCATCAGTATCACGGCTAATCAACCAGGAAGATTTTTCATATCTCTTTTGTATTTTAAAATCTCAAAAATTTATCATAGCTTGTGCCATTTTTCTTTGAATGAAATACAATTACTTAATTTATCGTAAATTATTTCATAACCCTGTATTCCATGTTGCATCATGTTTATCATTTAATTGATAATGCTTGATAAATGAACAAAATTGATAATAGGTTTTCCTAGCATTACTTGGAAAGATAGAACTTTGCAGGAATTTTTGTTTCATGTCTAAATACAAAAAATAAACTCTTAGGGCCATAATCAGATTGGTCTTGGGACACCACATCCTAAAAATATGCTCAAAACCTCCTTTTAGTAAACTTCAGCCTAAATACAATGAGCTAAAGTTTTTTTCAAACTATCATCCTCAATCATAATTTAGAATAGTCTAACCAGATTGCTAAAGACATCTTTTGAATCATAATTAGCAAGGTGGAATCCTTCGTACTTACTAAATTCAATGCAACAAAAGTTTCCATGCATAAGCCATCTACACTCAAGACCATCCCTCCACATTCATGAACCTCTTGTACCTTCAAAAGGCAGTTTTTATATTTAAAGCCTCTGGAAACCTAAAACAAGATTGATAAATCCTTAGGCAAAAGGCCACTTCACCAAACTCGTGAAAGAGCAAACAACCAAAGAAGGGCAAAATTAGTCATCGGATCAAGTTTTTGAAACCATCACTCTTGCATCATTTAGACAGGCACTTGCAACCCCATGCATTACGTGGCATCTAACATCCTACAAGTACCAACTTTCATATACAGAAATTAAATGTGTAGAGAACCTAAGGTATAATTTTTTATTTTTGAAAAACCTTTAAAGGCTTTAAATAAGTATCTTTGACGTTACGAGCTCTTTGAA
The DNA here is from genome assembly GCA_038381775.1 of Adansonia rubrostipa. Lineage (NCBI taxonomy): Eukaryota > Viridiplantae > Streptophyta > Magnoliopsida > Malvales > Malvaceae > Adansonia > Adansonia rubrostipa. The sequence continues at coordinate 20,187 of JBBYHM010071384.1, forward strand.
ATCATCCAAGAGAGGTATCCAAACTCATTTTGTCCTACTTTTCAAAGAGAAAGATGTCTTTTCTTACCCAGCATAAAGCCCATACAAGCTGGTGGCACCTATCTATCTTAGTCCATGAAGAGCTGCATGTCTTTTTTTTACCTATCATAAAGCCCACACATGCTAGTGGCACCTATCTACCTCAGTCCACAAAGAGCTGGACGCTTATCGAGTCAAAGTCCACACAAGTTGGTGGCACCACGTTAACCTACATCAAAGCCCGCATAACCTGGTGGCATTTGTTTACCTTAGTCCACGAAGAGCTTGATGCTTTTTCTCACCTACCATAAAGCCCACATAAGTTGGGGGCACTTGTTTACTTTACTCTATGAAGAGTTAGACACTTTTCCTTACTTAACACAAAGCCCACACAAGCTAATAGCACTTATCTATCTCAGTCCATAAATAGCTAGACGCTTATCGAGTCAAAGCCTATACAAGTTGGTTGCACCATATTAACCTATATCAAAGCCCATATAAGTTGGTGGCACTTATTTACCTTAGTCCGCTAAGAGCTAAGCACATTTTCTCACCTACCATAAAGCCCACATAAACTGGTGGCACTTGTTTACCTTAGTCCACGAAAAGCTGGACGCTTTTTCTTAGATGCTACAAAGCCCACCCAAGCTGGTGGCACTTGTTGACCTTAGTCCATGAAGAACTGGACACCCTTTCTTACCTACCATAAAGCCCATAAAAGCTAGTGGCACCTATCTACCTCAACCTATAAAGTGTTGGACACTTATCAAGTTAAAGCTCACATAAGCTGGTGGCACTACTTTAACCTACATCAAAGTCAACACAAGCTGGTGGCATCTATCTGGGGTTAAACCAAAAAAAAAAAACCTAGCACATGGAACAATTATCCTACGCAAACAATATGGTGTCTATTTGTCTTTGCTCTGTTTCTAATACTTAGCAACGACCAAAAAGGGGCAACTGTAGACACCTCATTTTGTCTAGGTTGACTTTTGGCATCTTAGGACATAATTGAAAGATGATAAAATCAAAAAATAAAAAATAAAACTAGGGGATGATTGCCAAGTTTCATGTTGCTAGGCATTATTAGGCGACACGATGCCAAGTGAAAAATTTTTTTTGGGAATGTCTGAAATGCTTATGGGTTACATTAAAGAAAATGTAAAATGAGGCATCAAAGGCCAATTTTTGGTGTCACCGGGTCATTTAGATGTGTATGGATCGATTTCCCATAGTTTATGACCAAGTTAAGGTAAGTCGAGAAGCTACAGGTATGCATAAGTTATATCTGTGCATAAGTATTGATACGAGGCTTTTGCGTCACCAAAATTTTGAATTTTCACATATAAGTATCGATACAAAAGGGTTTGGTATAAATACATAAGGTGTGGTATCGATACCTAGCCTATTTGTACCGATACAGATCTTGTTTGTAGCTAAAGTCATGATTTTTGGCAAAATGTATCAATACACAAGCATCGATACAAATGCTTGGAGTATCGATACAGGCCTTTAAGTCTTAAGATTGGAAACATTTTTTGCTCTTAGTATCGATACACGACTCATTGTATCGATACTCATGGGTAAAAGTACCTTGTATATCGATACAACATGTTTTGTATTGACACACCAAGGCATTTTTGCCCAGTTCAAGCCATTTTTTCAGCCTTCGAAAACTTGATTTTAACAAGTTTTTACACCAAGAAACTATCATAAATCATTTTAAATCTTAACTATGGGCTTATGATCAGATTTAAACCAATTTTGAGAGCTCAAATAACTAATAACAAGGGTCACTTTCATAAAATATATGGTTGTAAGAAGGCATGGTAGGCATCTCTCCAGCCGCAAGCTATCACAGCCTTTCTGCCTCACTACTTAGCATGGTAGAACCAATAGAAAGAAAATTAGCTGAGCATAGTAGTTGGAGATGTCCCTTGGTGCTGGAGAAAAAGATAAAAATGCCCTTGCTTTGGCAAAACTAATCTTTTCCCATGCGTAACCAACTCCCGAACCTAACCAATAAAGCTTTGGACTTTGCGAACCTTGAAATCGATGTTTCGAGTTTCGTAAATTGGAATATTGTTTTCAATAGGCATACGATCCTACCTAAACCAAACTGGTCTGTGGTGGTTCTAAGTTTATTACCACTTCATGGTGGCTATCCGAGACTAGTTGGATGAGTGATTCACTCGATAATCTCTCTCCCCTTCATATTACTATGCCTAATTCAAATCCCGATCATGGCATAACTCAAAGGCTCGACCATGACTAACCATCATTTATTTTTAAGTCGCACGCTAAGCCCTTCGAATCGTCTAAAGTTTTAAAGGTAGGCATGTGGCGACACATGGTTTTAGGGATATTACTAAATCAAGTCAAATAATTATATTAAAAAAATTAAATAATTATTTGATAATTATTTAATTAATTATTTAATAATATTTACATGAAGTAAAATTGTTTTACTTAGGTTAGAAAATTTAATTATAAACTAACTTATCTAACACATAAATTAAAGAGGTTGGGACAAAAGCCCTAATTATCAAGTCAAGAAAGCTTAGTTGTGAACTATTTCAAGTTGGGCTTGGCCCATGAAACAGCTAGCTTTGGTGTGCCATTGGGCTAAAATATAAACAAATTAATATTAAAGCCCAATGTTAGACAAGCTAATTAAAATAGTTTTAATTGTGCTCTAAGAAAAAATCTAAGGTAATGTTATCTTCTGGGTATGTTAGTAATGGGCTTAGTTAACCCATTAGTCAAGCCTAACCTAGCCCAGGGTATATTTAAATACATTATTAAGGCTTTTTGGCTAATAATAAACATTAAAAAAACCCTAAGTGCCAACTTTAGACTTCTCTAAGGGGTTTTATGCAACACCTATGCTTTCTTAAGCTCTCTTTGTGTTTTCATGGTTTTTCTAAGTGTTCTTAACACAATGAAAATAGAATAATAGTTTTCTAGCATTGAGAGATTAGTTTTTTACAAAAGTTGTAAAACTGGTCAAATCTCAAAAACTCTGTTTCCCTAAGCCTCTTTTATGTCGGTTGTATTCAAGGTGATCTCAAAGTGTTTATGATTACAACGAAAGATAGAATCAATTTTCTAAACTAAAGGAATCAACCGTAATCAAAATTGTGATTTTTGGATCTGTTAATTGGCGTTTGCAAAAAATAACTATTTCCCTATGGAGTTGTTTCTCCTTTTTAGTGCAATAGGTAAGGAAATTATTCTTGGATCAAATCAGAGTCTATACCTATTGGCAAGATACCTTCTGGTTGAGGCTTAAGAACCTTCTAGCTAACATCAAAGAACCACCGGACCTGATGAAAGCTTCAACAGGCATATACTGTTAGGGACAAGACACTTGTGTTACTGTTGGCCTTAAAAAGAGATCCTACTAATCAAACCCATGGTGCATTCATGGAGGGATCAACACACTTAGAGTTACGAGTCTCTAAGTATGTATGATTTCTATCAAATCTATGTTTTAAAATCGTTATCCAATCACATGTACATCTCATCCTAAGATCTTAAGGAAATCTAAGTGTTTCTTTGTTTAACTTCACTATGTATTTTTAATTTTGATTAAATTTTTATGCCTATATCGATATACATGAGCCCTGGATTTCCCTTACATAGTCACGATTACATACATACATTAATTTACATTTACACATATTAATATACACATTTAATTTTTACGCAACTACAGACATGGTAAAATTATACCAAAAAATAAATAATTATCTACCTACAAGTAGTATAGCTCTGTAAGTCAAGCATCAACAAGCTAACTACCGATGACAGAAGAGATGCCTAAGTTAAAATAGATAAAACATATATAATAATATAAATAAAACTCTATATTTATTATAAAAATAATTAATTTATCATAGCAACAATTATATACATGCACTAAAGTATTATAATACACAATATTTATGAAAAATGTTTATTGATTAATTATATTTATTGATTAATTATATTGAATAATTAAAATACAATTACCTTAATTAATGATTATTATTTTATAATATCAAGAATTATATATACATTAAACGATTATAAAACAAAATTATACCCTAAAATTATTAAATAATTGTATTAAATGTTGGAAATGCAATTATATTAATTTTAAATAATTACTTAATAAAATAAAAAAATTATATAAACATAAATATATAACAAATATACTAAACTAAAGTTTACCATTAAAATACATTTTTATTAATTACAATGATTATTTTATAATATTAACAATTATATGCACTAAACAATTGCAATCCCTAAAACAATTATATTAATTAAATAAACATTCTAACTAATTAAACCTAAACATTTACAATTTTTATTAAATAACTAAATCAATTATAAATTAAATAAATAATAATTTTACACCAAATTAGCAAAAAATATAAGTGAATATATTTATAATATCTACAATAATGACAATCGATATCACCATAAAAATCATATAAGTAGTAAATAAACCTACAAAAATACAAACAAATATGTTAATACCAAAATATTGTGGAAAATAATAGCAAAATGTAACAAAGTTTAAAAAAATACCATAAAATTCTGAAACTTTGGGAAAAAAAAGAAGAAACTTGGGGGTTTAGGGTTTTTGAAATTGCAAAAAGGAAGGAGGAAGGGTCGTAATCATGTTTTCATAACCAAACTATTTCCAAAAAAAAAAATTACATTTTTTGTGATGGAATTTCCATCGAAAATAAGTTAGGCATGAAAACTATGATTTTTCATCGAAAATAGCATTTTTGACGGAATATTCTGTTAGAAATACTTATTTCCCATTAAAATTTGACATATTTTTGACAAAAGCATGTAGTTTGGACTACAATTTTCCCAAAACCTTAAATTCTATCGACAGTGAGTTTTTTTTTATGGAAATTCCATCGATAATACGCTTGCCCATGAGAAATACATTTTCCATGGAAATTTCGTCATAAATATAATTTTGTTGGAAATATTCTTTTCTAACATGGATTGATTTTTCCTGGTTTTAATTTTTTAAAAAAAGACTTTATTTAATATTTTCTTTAATGAAAATTTTATTAGAAATATTAACTTTTCATCGAAGAAAGTTTTAGCTTGTATATGGCATATATGAATAATGATGCAGTAACATCTTTTCTGATAGAAATTTAATATTTCCAATGAAAATCCATCAGTGATTCTCTAATTTATTTCCAATAGCGTTTCCATTGGAAATAATCCATTCCATTGGAATTATCCGATTAATTATAACAGAACTGTTCCAACGAATAATACCACATGAAAATATGCCTCTCTCTCTTGTAGTGAAAATCAATGGTATGCAAATTCATTAAGAAGGAAATTATATGCCAGTATGGACTTCCAAAGAATTATCTCAATAATGTACTAAATTTGAAAAACAAAGATGATACAAGAAGTGTGCACTTAGTTCAAAATCAAGCACCATAACTCAATACCATACTATTCGAAGAAGAATGGTGATGTAGAAGTAGTCAGTTGATGCATGGTACCTCAATTCGGACGTACATGGGTGTCACTCTATTCTCATTGGTTTATGGGATGGAAACATTGTTGCCAAGCAAGGAAGGCCGCCCATTTTCTTTTATTTTAACTATATTTCCTCAATAAAATGTTTATTATAATTGGAGCCTATATAATGCTATGGCTTTTTTATCTACATTGGATTATTAATGGTAATGTAATTTTGCTCATGTAGTTAAAGGAGTCTTGATTTGTCATTTGTTATGTGGAATTGGCCTTGTCACTAGAATTTGTAATCAATACTGTAAATTACTTTTATTAGCATATGGTTGATAAGATTCATGTTGCTCCCGAAAGTTTTACCTAAATTTGCTAATTGCTTAAGTGTATGATTTTGTAAATCCCATGTTTCAGGTGAGACGTGAAAACTTTAAAATGGCCAAAGAGAAGGTGATGCCTAAGAAGAAAGAAAGGGTTCTAGAAGGCTTTTATATGTAGAAAAACTTTTTTTTATAATGAAGACCTAGGGAAGGAAAGGCCTTTTGTGCCTACCCTTCATTGTACGAGAAAACTTGTTTTTTTATTATATATATGATACTCATGTTCTTTTGTATTTTTGTATTCAAGTAGTCATAACCTTTTTTCTTACAAACCATTTGGTACCAGTATGGTATGGTATGGTATATTTATATATATCCTAACATTTAGCAAATGCTCACACTTCTAGAGTAATATGATGACGCAAATTGTGAAAAATAAATGTTTTAGATGATTGAAAAAATTCCAATTGATTATGTTATCTGAATTTTTTATTTTATTTAAATATTTATATTTTATACTTATATTTAAAAAATATTCCAGTATGAGTATAAAATGTATGCTTTCTTCAAATATGAAAAAACTTTAAAAAATTAAAAAAATCCGTATTAGACAGGTACTCCTATATAACACTTACCTCTTATTTTAATTTTGAGTAACATAGTGTTCCAATACTAATGCTATATATATATATATATATATATATATATATATATTAATTCATTAATAAATATTTCAATATTATAGTCAAGTGTTCTTTTTTTAAATTATTTCATAAAATCTCAAGAAAAAATTAAAACGACAAACAAATTAGAAATATTATAATTTTATATTATTGTAAATAAATAAATAAAATTAAGAAAAAAAAAGAAATAAGAGTTGGCCCAATTTTAAATTTTAAGCCCAATCTAAATTGAAAAACCTAAATTCTGGCCTATTAGTCATTTAAAGCCCAAATTTAAAAATTTAAATTATTTGCTCATGCAAAACCCAAAAGTTAAATTCAACTCAAAAACTCAAAAGTTAAAAAATAAATAAATGAGTCACAATAATTTAAACGCAAACTATACATAGATCGACTAAGATATTTATGAACTGGGTTGAGTTACGATAGAATTTTTTTAGATTTTTTGTTTATGCTCGAGTAGAGCTTTGTCCGATTCGAAAGTTCGAATTACTATTTAAATATTAATAAAAAATTAAAAAAATATTTTCATGTTAATAGTTATATAATTTTTACAAGTAAAATTAACTTTAATAAAAAAATTGTTATTAAATTATAATTCAAGCTGAAAAGAATCCAAATTTAAAAAAATAATGCTGAAAAACTGAGTAATCAATCTATAGATAGATCTACCTAAAAATATTTCCTTTAAGAAGGAAACATCATCCATTTATTCTTGAAAGTTAAGATAATCAATGTCATTATTTAGATTTGTTCAAAAAAAAATAACATCCTTTAATAAAGTGAGAAAATCCTGTATTTGTTTCAAATCCAACTCCATTTCTGGCCAACACAGTGACACTCTTAGCATGATAAAGCAATACAACTCTGAAGCATTTAAATCTGATTCTCTTTTAAAATTACCCTTTGGAAACCCATCTCCATGATGCTAACTATGAGATGCAACAGTTGCTTCGACCACTAAGTTCACAACTACCAACTAAGAGATTAAGATAGAGATTTGCAAACAAATGATAAGCAAATTTCAACTAATTTTGACAGGAGCATTCTAAAGTGATGTTTATGAACAAAATCATAATATCTAATGGGTCGAAATGGATAATATTTTTATAGGTTGGAATAGACAATTGACACTTTACTTGATAGAAACAATAAAAATAAATTTAAAAAGAGAAATATATTAATCTAATGATATTATGCTTCATATTATCATATGTAACTTAAACAAAACCAAAATGAGGATTATGAGAGTAAGGGAGAAAGTTGTTAGACAAAAGCAGTAGAGTATAGAAATTCACCATGGCAAGACAAACAGATAGAAGCAAAATGATGGTATCTGGTAGTGAAGCAAAATGATGGATGCTCGTATGTGAACGAACGTTCTACAATTACATTTGCCGTGCCATTGCAAGATAATTCTTTAACGCCTATAGGACCGCTTGAATTCAACTTATAAGCTGGAATATTTAACTTTACAAAGTGAACGCTTTACAGTAAGTATTTCTCTATTTCATTTTAAAAACCAAACTACATAAAATATCTATTCTTTTTTTCCTCCATTTCAATCTACAGTTTTAGCTATTGATATTTTCAGAGCACTCTATTTCGTTAATCACTCATTATTTCATGAAACATGAGGCTTTTTCTACGAGATGGAAGTAACTTCATAGAAGCAGCAAGAAGCTAGTCCCAGTTGGTCCGCATCAAAGATTAATAAATTCTAATGAAAGAGTCCATCCAACAGAACAGTATGAAGCAAGGTACAAACGGACAAGAAGATCAGAATGAATAATCTTCCTAATATGTAAGGATCAGATTCATTACATTCCACCATTACTTGTATTTAAACCCCGAGCAAGAAGAACCTACTTAACACTTTTAACTAACAATTTGATAGGGGCCGCGCGGACGCAGGGCCCCACTGCCACAAATAATGATGTAGGGTTTCCCACTTGGGGAGACCTTAGGCAAGTGCACCTCCTAAGTGCAGTGGAAGCAGCCTACCTCGGCCATGGGCCTTCATGATCACCCATCAACCCCATTCAGGTAAGTATGATGTTAAGTTCGCCCATGCATAGTCTTTATAAGCGCTGCTCACCTCTCCTAGTCAGTGTTTTGTCAGTGTGGTAGTCAAGTTGTCAGTGAAGCATCAGTCTGGTTCTCAACTATACTAGTAAAGTTGCAATATAGGTAAAGATTAGAATTTGTAAGATATAAATTACAAAAGGTTTGTTGGCATAACCAGTTGGTTTGGCTCCCTTTATTTGTGCCTAAATAAATTCTCAATTGTGGCTGTGCCTAGCAGCGATCAGCTTTCTTTGTCCATCTCCATATAAAAATCACCTCTTTTTTCTGCTGCAATTCAATTACTCCAATATTATTTGGCATGCAGAAGGTTTTGCATTTGTCTGCTATACGTGTAGAGGAGTCAGCCAATCACAGGTGAATGGTCTTAGCTACTCAATTGGGCTGCCTACGCCTATCACCACTTTGGAGGGCAAGTCTGTCAGGATTGCTTGGAGTGCCTGCCTACTTATATTACATTTGGCAAGTGCGAGATTCCAGAAAGTATAGGGTAAAGAAAAATCCACCAAAAATTTATTTTTCAGCAAATTGTTAAGACTTCAATTATCCAAAGAAAAAAGAAAAGGAATCTGAAAGAAGGTTTCATTTCAAAAGTTGTGGCTGCCATGCCATCCCTTTCGTACTGAAACTGCAAGTTGGAGAAGTCTGGTTTTGGTGACATTGAGAAGCACCAAACCAAAAGATTTAGGCACCCACTAGATTAAACCCTTTTAATCACCAGTATTTCCTTCATTCAAACCCATTCATAAGCATGAAGCAATGAACAGAAGTATCGTTTTTTCGATAAACCATTTTGATGATGAATGTTGTTGCTGCATAATGAACATAAGTTTGTTTTGATAAGCGAGTGTTGTCGTCTTGCCTATGAATTCTATCTTTAATGGCAATGTCATATACCGTCTGCCTTTATCACTTTACTTAAGTAATCGTTTTACTTTTATTGAACTCATAAAGCCTTTTGAAGAACTTCTTTTTTAATATTTTAACCATTTGTTTTAACTAAATTTAATTGAAAATGCAACATATGAATTGTTTGTTAATAAATAAACATTATATTTATTTTTCAAAATATTTTCAATATTAAAATCAACGTTTATTATTATTCATCTAAAATAGAAAATAAAGGGGAAAATTATTTATATTAATTTAGGGAAAATAGACTCACAGCATGTGCAAGCCAGTTTGTAATGTATGTGTGTGTGTATGTGTGTGTGTATATATATATATATATATATATATATATATTATATGTTTTTGGTTTGAAGAAAATGTCGAGAGTTTTCTGAAGAGGTGAAGAACAAGAGGACTTGAAAAATTGGAATGTACAAGTGTCCAAAGAAAAACAGAACATAGAGCAGAGTGAAGCCAACCAGCGTTTGTGGATAGGATTTGGAATTCCACTCAACATAGTTTAGGTCTCCATTGAAGCATGTTGATGAAAGGAAAGCATGTGGAAGGCATGCGTACGGGCTTCTTTCAATGAATGAATGACCTCAGGCTGGCAGACCAACATTTGATTTTCCCTTTTACAGCTATAACACCTTTTATATCACAGATATTAATGCAAGCTCTCACCAGACTAATAAAACCTCTCCTCTATGCCTACCAACTTTGGCGGAAGAAAATGGTAATGCGGATTATAATGCAAATGGCTATGTTACTCTCCAGATTTTATTTCAAGATAGCAGCTGCTCTCCGAAACAAATAAACATGATATATATAGTTAGATCCGATAATTTGTGTTATTTTGTCGTGACACGATTAATTAATCGTGTCAAATCTTAAACCACAAACAGAACACGTTTTATATTTGTGTTACATGTAACACGACATGAATATGACATGATTAAAATTGATCTGTTTATGTCTAATATGACTCGATACGATTACAACACGAATAACACGATTAATACGAATAACACGAAAACAAGATTAAGACACGAATTACACAAAAACAAGATTATGACATCAATTAACACGAATATTGTCAACCAATCTATAAATCAACTTTTTTTTTCTCTGTTTTCAAGCTATTTTATTTTCTAACTGTTTCTTCACAATTACAAATTACTATTCACACCATTAAGAGCCATAATTTTAAAATATATAAAAAATTTGTTAAAATTAATATATTAGCTTATTAACATTAATTAATACTTCATATTTTTTAATTACTAATTTACTATTACTACTAATAATAATGAGTTAGTAGCATACTGCAAATGCATACTCATCTTAATAGTTTAATATAAGATTTAAATTACCGAAACCTATTTTACTATTAATTAATACGATTGAGTATATACTTTAATTAATTTATAAGGTAATAATATATTATTCTTATATTTATATTTTATAATATTTAAGTAATTATTTATAAATTATAATCATAATATATTGGAAATTACATGAACAAATCATGTTAGTTATATTTAACCTTTATCTTAACAATTATATTATTACTAATAACTAAAGTAAAATAGATATTAATTAAATTCTTAAAGTAGTTTTTATATATTAAATAAGTTTTTTAATTAAAAGTTTAAAATAATATTTATAGGTTATATATAAATTATATAATTATATTGAAAATTAACATGTTTTATATATAAATTTATTAATTTAAATATGTCTACCCATTTACGACATGTTAAACATCGTAATAGATATGATAAACACAATTATACGTTTATAACATGATTAATTAATCATATCTTAACCGCATCTTACACGTGTTATACGTGTTTTATACGTTTATAACACATAAATTTTTATTATAAACGTGTCGACACAATTATGATACGAAATACGATTATATAAAATCCATACACGATTAAAACTTATCGTACGTGTGTCGTATTTTCGTGTCATATCAAAAATTACCAAATCTATATATAGTGATATATGTGTGTGTGTGTATATATATATATATATATATATATGTTAAAGAGAAGCAGAGAACCATCGGAGCAAATGGAGTTATCCATTACATTATTACTCCAAATGGAGTTTCTTTAATCAATTTGAGAGCAGACAAGTCACTTCAACAGCCCAATGCATGTTCACGTATCCTATGATCTTTGAGAGAACTGAGTCATCCTTTACCCTCATGAGGATATGACTTCTCGGCTCTTCCTATCAATAATATAAGCCTTTTCTTTAGTAAATACCAAACATGCACGAGACAATTAAGATGACAATCATCCTACTTCTCACTAATTTTATCGTCAAAGAAGCCCTAAAGTTGGTTTATAAATTACTGGATGCTAGTGTAATCTTTGACAATTCTAATTGTAATCATAAAAAAAGTATAGTAAAAAATCCCATGAGTTAACTAACATTTGTTAATATATGACCAAATTTTATTTGATTATACCTGTGTCAATATATTTGCGACACAAAAGAATTTGTCTTTTATGGGTTAACTAGCCTAACCCTTATCTGACAAGTTTACACATTTTTTGGTTTTTTTTTTTTCTTTTTGGCCAGAACAAGTTTACACACATTTAATTAAAATCTTATTAAAATATTAAATTAATCCACGTTAAACTTACTAATTGAGTTATGAATATTTAAATGTACAAAATAAGTAATTATTCGTGTTTGAATGAGTCAATTATGATGTGTTTGTAGAGATTACTCATATTTAATCACATTATTTCATATTATGTTGTATAATTCTTGTAACAAATTTGCCATGTTCCTATCAAGAATTTTGACACAATTAATTAATTATATTGTGTAAATCAATTTATTTATGGGACAATTCCAAAAAAGTAAAATGCAGTAATAATTATTAAAGAAATGTGAAAGCGAGAAAAATAATTCTAAAAAAAATAACAATTATTAAAAATATTAATAAGGAGATTGTAATTACAAGAGAAGGCTCCGTACATAATCGATCCCCCACCAATATTATATATAATATATTATATATATAAATTATATAAATTAAAAATATTTTATTTATATCTTAAATTCATAAAAAAATATATATTAAATCTCGAATCATAAAATAATCTTGAATTATATTAGATTTAGAATTATTATTTAAAAAATAATAAAAATAAAAATATTTTGTATTAAATTTTAAATTATTAGTTAAAAACAATAAAAAATAAAAATATTTTAAATATTATTATATAAAACATAATATATATTATATATATATATGTTAGGGGAAGGAACCGATCCCCACCCCACACATATATATTAGGTGGGGAGTTGGTTCCCTTTTATACTATATATAATATATTATATACATAATATTATCTATTTTATATAAATTATCTCTATTAAAAATACTTTTTAAAAATAATAAAAATTAAAAAATATTTTGTATTAAATTTTAAATTATTTTTTAAAAAATTAAAATAATATATATTAAATATATTATATTTAGTATATAAATTATATATAATATATATAAATTATACATATTATATATAATATTTATTATATAATACATTATACATATTATGTATAATATATATTATATGATACATACATAATATTATAAATATAATATAATAATATATTATATATAACAAAAATAAAAAAATATTTTATATTAAATTTTGGATTATTATATAAAATTAAAAAATTAAAAATATACTAAATCCTAAATTATTTTTGAAAAAAATTAAAAATAATATCTATGATATGCAAATTATATAATATAATATATATTAATATATACTATATAATAAAAATGAAAAATATGTTATATTAAATTCTAAATTACAATTTAAAATAATAATAATAATTAAAAATATTTTATATTATAACTAAATGTAAGATTTACCATAACTAAATATACGACTCACCATAACTAAATGTACAACTCACCATAACTAAAAGGATAACTAAATATACGACTAACCACAATAAAATGTATAACTCACCACAACTAAATGTACAACTTAGCATAACTAAATGTACAACTCACCATAATTAAATATACGAATAACCATAACTAAAAGGATAACTCACTATAATTAAATATACGACCCACTAAAACTAAATGTACGACTCACCATAACCAAATGTACAACTCACTATAACTAAATGTATAACTTAGCACAACTAAATGTATGAAGAACCATAACTAAAAGAATGACTCACCATAACTAAATGTATGACTCACCATAACTAAATGTACAACTTAGGACAACTAAATGTATGAAGAACCATAACTAAAAGAATGACTCACCAAAACTAAATGTATAACTCACCATAACTAAACGTACAATTCACAATAACTAAATTTACGACTCACAATAACTTAATCTACGACTCACTATAACTAAATGTAAAATTCACTATAACTAAATGCACAACTCACCATAACTAAATGTACGAATAACAATAACTAAAAAAATGACTCACCATAGCTAAATGAACGACTCACCATAAGTAAATGTATAATTCACTATAACTAAATGTACAATCCACCAAAATTAAATGTATGAATAACATATAACTAAAAGGAAGACTCACGATAACTAAATGTACGACTCACCATAACTAAATGTACAACTCACCATTACTAAATTTACGAATGACTATAACTAAATGTACGACTCACCAAAAATAAATGTATAACTCATTTAGTTATATTTATTCGTACATTTAGTTATGATGAGTCATCCTTTTAGCTATAGTCATTCGTACATTTAGTTATGGTGAGTCGTACATTTAGTTATGATGAGTTATATATTTAGTTATATTCATTCGTACATTTAGTTATGGTGAGTCGTACATTTAGTTATGGTGAGTTGTCCATTTAGAATCGTCCATTTAGTTATGCTGAGTTGTACATTTAGTTTTGGTGAGTCGTACATTTAGTTATGGTGAGTCATACATTTAGTTATAATATAAAATATTTTTAATTATTATTATTTTTAATTTGTAATTTAGAATTTGATATAAAATAATATTTTTTTATTATCTAATATATTATAATATAATAGATATTATATAATTTGAATATAATATATATTATTTTTAATTTTTTTTCAAAAACAATTTGGGATTTAGTATATATTTTTTAATTTTTTATTTTTATATGATAATCCGAGATTTAATATAAAATATTTTTTGATTTTTATTATTTTTTGAATCATAATTCATAATTTAATGTAAAATTTTTTTATTATATTTTATAATATTATATATGTATTATATAATATATATTATATAATATGTATAATTTATGTCACATATAATTTATATACTGAATATAAAATATAAAATATATATTATTTTAATTTTTTAAAAGATAATTTGACATTTAATATAAAATATATTTTAATTTTTATTATTTTTAAATAATATTTTTAATATATAATTTATATATAATAGATAATATATTATATATTATATATTATATATAGTATCAAAAGGGGAGAGTCGGTTCCCTTACTCACCTAATATATGTGTAGGATGGCCCCTTAACGTTTCTACAATATTATTTATTATGTATTATGTATTATATAATAATATATAATACTATATAAATTTATTTTTAATGTTTATTTTTAACTAATAATTCAAAATTTAACATAAAATATTTTTTATTATTTATTATTTTTATATAGTAATTTAAGATATAATTTATAATATTTTTATTTTTATTTTATTTATTTTTAAATAGCAATTCAAGATTTAATATAATTCGAGATTATTTTATAATTCAGGATTTAATATATTTTTTATTTTATGAATTTAAGATATAATATAAAATATCTATAATTTTTATTACTTTTAAATAATATTTTTAATTTATATAATTTATATATATTATATATTATATATTATATATAATATATATTGATTGGGGGTCCGTTCCTACTCAAAGGAGTTGACCCCCACAGCTGGGAGAAGATGCTGCACAGGGAAAAAGAAGAGAAGATAAAATCAAAGGAAGAAAGGTAATTATAGCTTTTTAGTAATAATTTTAATAATTACTATTTCCTTTTCTGAAATTATTTTTTTCACTTTCACTTTATTTTAATAATTATTAGAGTATTTTACTTTTTTGGAATTTTTCCTTTATTTATTATTATACTCTTACATTTACATGATATGATTAGGCCACAGTGACACGAATTCCTAGCTCTAAAAAACAAGCAAAGTAACTAACGTGTTGGAGCCACATAAAGTGTGCTAGTTTAAGGCATGTAAACCAATCATTATGGTTTATAAGGCATTAGCATTTAGTGATTTTATGTTATCAAATATTATATTTAGTTAATTTTATAACGGTATTTCTTTATCCATAAGGTTTAATTCTAATAATTGTTATTAATATCTCATGTAAATAAAGCCATGAAACACATTGGCCTTGCAAAGAAATTGTAAAGAGTTACACTTATGAGATCCTTATGTATCAAAGCCGTATTTCTAAAAATATTCTTGGTCATCGTATTGTCAAGGCAGGGCATTGGCAATGCACAAAGACTAGCATATGCAAGCCCCTATGCATATGATGCATGTAACTGATCTCGTAAGTTGAAGCATAGAGATACTTGGGGATATCATATTGGTGCTTTTTATGGTAACAAGTTCATGAACATAACTTGCTATGAGAGTTCCATTTGGTACATCACTTAAGTATCTATGGAATACTCTTATGTTAATGGTGAAAGTGATCTTTAGACTTGTGACACCAGGTCATTTTAGATATGAGTGTCATTCTTTGGTTCCATCACAAAAGGGTCCACAATAGATGAATGCTTATTGTACGGTGATTTTGTGTATGGCATGAATCATATGGTAGGTGAACAAGTTATCCAGAAAAGATTGATCACCCTAAGTGATATAAGGGGACATATCTCATATGTACATGGCTCGCATTAACTCAAAGTCCTTCGCCAAGGCAATATTGACTATAGAGTTAACACAGAAGGTTGCATACTAATATGGAATAGGCTAAGAGCAGATACTGAACCATGATTTTGCTAATTTCGAGATATATGATGAAAGGATATTTGTTATATTTAGATACTAAACACTGAAGGGCTTATCAAAACTATATTAACACTCCTACATGTTGGGTGGTTATGTTGTATTGCTAGATACCAATCTTGGTCTATAAATATAAAATATTCTTTCGTGAGCTATTTTATATTTATTACCAATAAAATAATGGCCTAATGGGTCATAGACATAAGGGTGTTTGGTAGAAATTAAATTGAGATTGGGC
This sequence comes from Adansonia rubrostipa, assembly GCA_038381775.1. Classification (NCBI taxonomy): domain Eukaryota; kingdom Viridiplantae; phylum Streptophyta; class Magnoliopsida; order Malvales; family Malvaceae; genus Adansonia; species Adansonia rubrostipa. Next base: position 37,004 of record JBBYHM010071384.1, read on the forward strand.
TAATATGTTTAATATAAGAAATGGTTTCTTAGGCCCAATTTGAATAAGTTAATATAAGCCAGAGGCAAATTATAATTTATCAAAAATTAAAATTTTAAAACCTAGAAATATTTAACCTATGCTAGTCATCCCCTTGAGTCAAGTAAACTTAAAAAAATTTGACTAAGAGACTTGTAATAACCTTATTTGCGATTTCCTTAACTTCTTTGAGTAGAGATTACGCAAACTTGTAGGTTCCTGAAGAAAACTGACTTCTTCTTAAATTTGACTATTGAATCAAGGTCTCCTAAGTTCAAGGGAAGATTTATTAAAATCTAGGCTACTAGCTGGCTCCTAGCAACAAAGTCTCACCCTTATTGAAGGTTTTTTGGTTCATCTGTATAGATAATAGTTAGAGGTTGCACGCTTGGATAGCTTCAGTTTATGACAATCAGGCTTGGTATACATGTTCTTAGATCATGGAATTATTGAAAAACTTCTTCAGGTTGAGATACATTTGAATCTTAAACAATTCTTTAGGTTTCTTGATCTTAAAGATTAATCAAGACATGCAAGATGATAATGTTTAGAAAGTCTCGAATCAATTTGTTTGATTTGTTTCCACTGCCATGTTTATGAATTATTTTATAAATTTTTGTAATCTAATTACTTGTTATCCCAACGTTTCCTACAAGTGGTATCAGAACCTCCTTGCATTGATTTAATTAATCTTGTGTTTTAGTTGTTACCAATTAAAGATTTTGTTGTTTTGATGATATTTTAAATCTGTTCTTGAATTTAAAAATTAAAAAATTAAATTTTCAACAAGTTAATTCATGTTTATTATTCAATTTTAATTAGCTAAAATATGATTTTTTTAATTAAATTGATATTGGAGTCATTAGTTGAGAATTGGTGTTAACTAATGCTAGGTTGGCTCCATTTTGGTGTTTTGATGTGGCTAATTTTTTAAGCAACATTGCTGCAAATTTTTCCTTGTTTTTCAACTTGAAAGTGTTATGAATTATTCATAAAACTTTATGTAAAAATAGGTTAAAATTAGAGTTGAAAATGCTTCAATTTTGGGTTAAAATGTGTGCACTATTTGTGCTTAAAGCTTGTGGCATCTTGTTTTCTTTCTTAGATCTTGGTGTAGCATCAATGGCAGCAAAGAGTTGCTATAAAATTTGCTGTACTTTTAAAGGTTTAGTAGGAGGAAGATAATAATATTTAAATTAGAGTAGAATGGCTAAGATAGCCATGCATAGAATAGGGTCATAATTGGACTAAGATTTCTTTAAATTTTGCACCACCACTATCTTACTTAGAGTAGAACTCTTCCAATTTTAATTTTCTTGAGATTTAAAATTTGATATGATAAGATTAAATTAAAATTAAATTAAAATAATGCTAAAAGTTAGCATGGTTGCTGCAATATACCTCCCTAAAAGGTTGAATCCAATTAAAACTCTTACATATCATCAAACACCTAATTATCCAATTATATTATTTTTCTTGAATTATTTTCAGATATAAATTGGATAATATAATCAACATAAAATTAAAATTTAATTAATTTGATTAATTGAAATATATATTTAATTTAAATGATTAATCCTATTTGGAATAGGATTTATTCTAGTAAGATTAGAATAAACGTTAATCATGTAAGAAAATTGTTTTTTTAATTAAACTAAACAGATAGATCAATTATTTAAGCATCAAAAAATTGGTAACTTGAATTTAAAACACATTTTTAGACACATCATAATTGTTGGCGATATAAGGGATGATTATGGACCAGGCCTAATATGACTGTGGATGTGTGATAAATTGTTATGGATATTTAAATTTTTTAAATTGGGTCATGAACCTTATCTTATCTCTATTTTTCTCCTGGGTTGTAAAATTCTTTTCTCACCTAATTTCCCTTGAACTTGAGATTTCTTTGTTACAAATGTAATTATATTACATAAGTGTAAAATTATGGTTAGTTAGGAAAGACTTTGTATCTCGAAGATAGAGATCCAAGTGAAGGCACTATAAAGCCTAGGAGATTGAAGAAGCTTTTAAACACTTTGTATGTAATCACCTACGAATTGACCAGGAAATTTTCTTTGATGGCTCAAGGAAATTGCATTAGATAGTAGTCCATAATCATCCAAGTAATATGCATGATAGCAGATTTATTTTATGTGATATTATAAATGCTATGCATGCAAATATGGTCAGACTTTAATTAGAAGAATAAATGAACAAACAAAATCCTTTGCACAATATTGAGTCACACACTTCACATGATAAAAATGCCATTCATTATTCATAACCAGATACTCGAGTTGTAGTCAAAGGTGATTTGTTAAGTCGCTCAAGGTCCCTTCCACTCGAATGACGTAAATTATAAGTAATGGGTTTTAGTCAACTAATATTGTATGGTTTAGATGTGTCGCACTTGACCATATGATGTTAGAGGCAATGGTTAAGTGAAATATATATGATGCATTTAGGCAAAGAGTTGCCACTTAACTGATCTAAAAGTTGTATAGAGATGCAATTGATAAGTTATATTACTACCTAATAAGGCTTGTTGTATTTTGTTGAGTCACCCATTGGGGATCCCAACCCACTAGAAATGCCTTGAAGAGATTTTCGAATAATAATAAGAGTTATTATCTTGTAAAATTAATGGGAAGACCAATAAAGATTTGATACCTTGTCAGTATTGGTTTAATACATGAATAACTAATTAATACTCATTTTATATGAGCTTATTGATAATGGTATTTATATTGACTGCATTGCAAGGCATATTAAATGCCATAAACCTAAAGTGTTTGGACTGGTATATTAAATTAAGAAAAGTTCTCAACAAAAGAAAGGTGTTTGACTTCCATTTAACATGATTGAGTTGAACTATTCTACTATTATACTACTTTTTAGATAATAGATTCAAGTTATGGATCACACTCATGTAATGACATAAGCCTGTTAAAGAATAGTAGAAAATTAGGCTCTAATGAGGTGATTCTGAGAATGATAATTATTCAAAAGTTGAAGCCACTGCCATCGGAACCTATATTTTATCATTACATATAGGCATGACCATCGAACTCAAAGAATGACTTTGTGTTCCTTCATTGTCAAGAAACATTATTATGGCTTCATACCTCACCATATATGATGATTTCAAGTTTAGGATGAAAGGCAATAGTTATTCAATCATCCTAAATGATATGGTCTATGGATCGACCTTACTACAGAATGAGTGTATGTATTGGATCCATATATGCCTTTACTTAATATAGATATGAAAAAAGCTAGAAATAATGACCCAAGTAAAACCTATATCTGGCATTGTAGACTTAGTCATACCAATGAGACTTGGATAGCCAAGTTATACAAGCAAGGCTATCTAGAACCATTTGATTATGAATCATATGGAACAAGTGAATGTTGTCTCCTTAGTAAGATAACCAAGTCAGCCTTCACTGGTAAAAGTGATAGAGTTGCTGATTTATTCGGCCTGATACATTCAGATGTATGTGGACTCATGAATACAACGGCTAGAAATGGATATTCTTACTTCTTTACCTTTATTGATGATTAATCTAGGTATAGATAGATATACTCAGTGAAGTACAAGTCTAAAGCTTTTGAAAAGCTCAAAAGGTGTAGGGCTGAAGTAGAAAAACAAACTGGCAAGAATATCTACCTCTTAGATCCAATTGAGAAGGAGAATACTTAAGTCAAGATTTTTCGGATCATTTGACTAAGAATGGAATTTTGTCACAATGGCTTTACCCAGAACACTATAATACAGTGGAGTGTCCAAAAGGAGAAACTAAACTTTGTTAGACATAGTTTATTCCATGATGTCTAAGGTTGACTTTCTGATATCCTTTTAGGGATAGACCCTAAAAACTACTGCTCATCTTATAAATAAGTTTCCATCCAAATCTATTGATAAGACACCTTATGAGATATGGAAAAGTAAAAGCCAAATTTATCTTACACAAGAATTTAAGGATATACTACTTATGTGAAGCATGCAGCGACTAATAAGCTTAGAGCAAGATCAGTCAAATGTAAGTTTATGGGTATCCTAAAGAAACAGGAGGATATTATTTTTATAATCCCAATGAGCAAAAGGTATTTGTCTCAAAACATGGACACTTTCTGGAGAAAGGGTCCAAATGGAAGTAAAATTGATCCTGAAGAAGTTCAAGAACCACAAACATACATTCTAATAGAACTTGAGCCAATAGTTGAAGCATCAGATGTTCAACCTGAAGCTCAAGAGACACAACTATTCTATCAAACTGGTAGGATCAGCAAGTTTTAGAGAGATATGGATTTCTCATGGACTAAGAAACTAAACCTACCACTTTTGAGGAAACAATGTTTGATATTGATTCCGATAGATGACTTAAACCCATGAGATCCAAAATGGATGCCATGAAAGTTAGCTAAGTATGGACTCTAGTTGATCCACCTAAAGGATAAACCCATAGAGTGCAAGTGGGTGTTTAAAAGAAAGACTAACAATGATGGCAACGTATAGACGTATAAGGCTAGATTGGTGGCAAAAAGTTATAATCAAGTAAAAGGTGTTAATTATGAGGAAACCTTTTCAACAGTTGCCATGGTAAAAACCATTCAAATTATGCTTGCTATAGCTATATATCACAATTATGAGATATGACAAATGGATGTAAAAACTGCATTCTTCAATGGGAATTTACTAGAGGAAGTGTATATGACAAAACCTGATGGTTTTATGTCCAAGTAAAATCCAAATTAGGTAAGTAGACTAAGAATGTTCATATATAGGCTAAAGGAAGCTTCATAGAGTTAGGATATCAGATTTGATAAAGCAATTAAAGAATTTGGCTTCATAAAGAATCCTGATGATTTGTGTGTCTATAAAAGGATGAATAGGCAAACTATTGTTTTCTTGATGCTATATGTTGATGACATATTGCTTATAGGAAATGACATACCAATGCTAGAGGCCACAGAGGTTTAGCTGTCTAGACAATTCTCCATGAAGGATTTAAGAGAAGCAGCATACATTCTGGGAATTATGATCTGTACAGATATATCAAAAAGAATGCTTGGCTTATCCTAATTTGCTTATATAGGCAAGATGTTGATGAAGTTTAGCATGGAAAAATCTAAGAGGGGAAACTTGCCTATAGTACATAGCATGCATTATTAAAAGCAGATATGTCTTAAAACATCAAATGAAAAAGGCACGAATGAATGAGATCCCAATAACTCAGCTGTTGGATAAGTAATGTATGTTATGTGTCGCAACGTGGCCCAGATACGAATCCTAACCAAGCTCGATTTAAATGGCCTTCGCTCCTATATTTATTAAATTTATTACTGTTTTATATTCTCTTATTTTTATAGGCCATATCATTATTGACATCTTCTTATTTTTGGAGACGGATGGTCGAGATGAATCACTTACTCGACTTAATCTTAAATAGTCATTACAAAATGACTATTTATTTGGAGTCGCTACCAATCCATTTGGGTTAGGTGAGATTGGTCACTTATCAAAGTTTGTATTTCGAGGGTTACGAAACCCTAGAATATAAACTCCAAGGCCTGCGATCATACCAGAGATCATATAAAAGGGTCGGGGAATCGGTTACAATCATAAGTAAGGATCGACCCTCCATGATGCACAAAAATCAGTACCTTGTTAATTACGTGTTAACATGAATTTTAATTTTATTCGGTTTCAACATATGGCATTTAATTATAGATTCCTGAAATAATAATTTTTTTAAGACAAATTTATTATTCCATATTAGGAAGACCAGGTTTTAAAAATTTTGAAAGTCAAAATCTCTTTCGTACTCCATCGGAAGACCAATAGAACTCGAAAGTATCTTATCATCCTCCTTTGTATCCTAACAGAACTCCAGAGGAACACAAAAAGGTTTTAAAATTAAAAATATCTTTTACACCCCAGTGGAGGGCCAGAGGAATGTGAAAGTTTTTATTATTATTTTTTTAAATTTATAAAATCTTGACTTCCATTTTGAAAATGATATCTCGATATTAAAAAAATCCATAGAACCTCTTTCATATTTTAGGAGAAATTCTACGTATTATTTTAACTCAGAGACATTGCTTTAATTTCCTAAAAAGAAAATTTATATTTTATTGAAAATATTATAAAACTTCCTAAAACTCAATAACAATCTAAAATGACACGCCTATTCCTAATGTGTTCCTTAGACATGAAAATATCCTCGTAATCACATAGGACTTGATTCTAATAAAATTACCAAAATGCCCCTATGGTATACCTTCGACGTGAAAGTATCCCGATACCCCTAATGGACACCTAAATGACCTTAAAAGGCTAAATGAATCCTAAACATTCACCTTTGGCATAAAAACATCTCGGTGGATAAAATTATGAAAATGCCCCTAAGGTATACCTTCGATATGAAAGTATCCCGGTACCCTTAGTGGACACTAAAATGACCTTGGAGGGTTGAATGAATCCTAAACATTCACCTTTAGCATAAGCATCTCGATGAGAAAAATTACAAAAATGCCTTTTGGGTATACTTTCGATAAGAAAGTATCTTGGTACCCCTAACGGACACTAAAATAACCTTAAAAGGCTAAATGAATCCTAAACATTCACCTTTGGTATAAAAGCGTCTGGCTGAGAAAAATTACAAAAATGCCCATAGGGTATACTTTCGACATAAAAGTATCCTGGTACCCTTAATGGACACTAAAATAACCTTGGAAGGATAAATGAATCCTAAACATTCATCTTTGGCATAGAAGCATCCCAGTAAAAAAAATTACGAAAATGCTCCTAGGGTATATCTTCGACATGAAAGTATCAGGGACCCCTAATGGACACTAAAATAACCTTGGAAGGCTAAGTATATCCTAAACATTTACTTTTGGCATAAAAGCATCTCGGTGAGAAAAGTTATGAAAATACCTCTAGGGTATACCTTCGACATGAAAGTATCTCAACACCACTAATGGACACTAAAAAGGCTTGGAAGGCTAAACGAATCCTAAACATTCACCTTTGGCATAAAAGCATCCAGTGAAAAAATTACGAAAATGCCCCTAAGGTATACATTCGACATGAAAGTATCTCGGTACCCCTAATAGACACTAAAATGACCTAAAAGGCTGAATGAATTCTAAATATTAACCTTTGGCATAAAAGCATCCCGATGAAAAAAATTACGAACATGCCCCTAAGATATACCATCGACATGAAAGCATCCTGATACCCCTAATTGACACTAAAATGATGAGAAATAGACGAACCTATCCTAAATATGCACCTTTGGTATAAAAGCATTCCGATTACAATCTACGACTCGATTTTAAAAAAATTACTAAAATACCCCTAAGGTATACGTTCGATGTGAAAATATCCTGGTACCCTAATGGACACTAAAATGATGAAAATTAGATGAATTATGTCTAAATGGAAAACCTAAAAATTTAAGTTTGACTTGAAATGTAAAATTTGCAATCAAGCCCTTAAATTTTTGAAAATTACATTTCGTATCCTTTAGAGGACTGAACAAATTTGAATAGTTTTGAAAATTTCTATATCCCTACGGAAGGCCATAGAAATAATAGAAATCATTAAAACTGATGAAATGCACATTTTGCCCCCTAAATATGAAAATTTGCTATTTAGTCCCTACATTTTTCTAAACTTTTATTTTAGTCCCTACATAATAAAATAACCTAAAAATTATTTAAAAAAACATATGAAATTAAGCATGAAAATAAAGCCAATATATCAACAAAGATTCGGCCAAATACCTTGCCCAAACTTTTTTTTACAATTTACAAAGTAACCCCTAAACTTTACAAAATTACATTTTGACCCTTACATGGTAAAGTATCAGAAAAAATCATTAAAAATCATCAAACCAGCAAAGAATCAACACAAATGTCATGGTAACAATATGCAAGAAGGTTCGGCCAAGCAATTTTACCCACAAAATATAATTTCCATATTTTACAATTTAGTCCATAAACTTTCTAATATTTACAAAATGACTCCTAAAGTATTAGAAATACCTAAAAATGTTTATAAATACCCAAAATAAAAATATCATGGCTTACAAAGCTCTCAACCAAGCCAAAAATGTCAAAAAAAAACTTTTATAAATTTTGCAATTTAGTCCCTATGTTTACTAATATTACAAAATAATCTAAAAATCATGAAAT
>JBBYHM010071598.1:0-16317 GCA_038381775.1 Adansonia rubrostipa
AGAGGGTGATGGAAACATGGAGAGCTCACTAAAATGATGAAGATGCTGAAAAATAGAAAATGAAAGTGATAAAGTAAGAATTATACCAATAAACTTTCAATTTTTGGCCAAATAGTTAGAGTAGCAGAGATGGCTTGAATTTCCCTCTTTTCCTTGATGTTAATAAGCAAGAAAAAGAGAGAAATAATGAGGTTTGGGTTTCAGTTTGGATGATGGTGATTTTTAGAATGTGTAATGGTTGGGAATGAGTGTTTTGGGGTTGTTTTTGGGTGGTGAGTGAAGAGCTACAGGATTCTGGAATGTGTTTTGGAAGCAAAAAATGAGCTAGAATCTAACTTTTTTTAGCTACGATATAAGTGGTCTATTTATACCAGCATTTTGGAGCCAAATTAGAGGTGTTTTTGGTCATTTCTCAAAGGGGATAAAGTGATGTTATCTTGATGGCTATAGAGTGGCTGTAGGGAGCAACTTGCTGCCAATGTGATGGACATAGGGTGGCTAGTTTAACTGCTGAAATGATTTTCCAGCAAAAAAGGTGGCCGATGGTGATCTTGGTTAATAAACTAGGGAGGAGAAGGGTGATCATATGACATTGACCCTTTTGATCTAATTTAGACTTTAAAAAAAAATTTTTAATTAATTCAAAAGTCTAAATTTGTAATCTTATATGGGTTTTGAATTTTTTTGACACAAAGAAACGAGTTAAAATTGAGTTTTTGATCAATGGTGGACGAGTAAAAAATGCTTAAACTGTGGAAAATAGCCAATATGTATCGATACATTGCAAAATGTATCGATACATTTGGTAAACCTTGAGTGTATCAATACAATGAACATTGTATCATTACTATGAACCATTGTATCGATACTATGAACCATTGAATCGGCACATGTTGATATGTATCGATACATTTCTTTATAGAATGCACGTTTGGTCTTGGCATGGCCTAGTATCGATACAGGGCTCTTGCATCGATACATAAGCTTATGTATCGATACATTTACATGTTGTATCGATACAAATGTGGACATTTCAAATTTTGGGCATGTTGGAGCATTGTATCGATGCATGAGAACCATGTATCCGTATTTATCCTAACTGAAAATCAAACTTTAATTCTACAAATAGTAGAAAAAGATGTTTTTCCTTTGAAACTAAAGGTTCAATATCATTTATCCTATACATTAGAATGTGTTTACGGTGCCTAATCATGAAAAAAAAGGAGATTATTATGTGAATCCATGTTTGTCTAAATCGATGAACGAATATTAATTCTAAAAATGGTAGAAAGAGAAGTTTTTCTTATGAAACCAAAGCATTAATACCATTTATCCCAATGATGTGAATGTGTTTATGGTGCCCAATCATGAAAAAAAAGGAGATTATTATGTGAATCCATGTTTATCCCAATTGATAGATGAACTTTGATTCTAAAATATTATGGGATGTAAAGTTTTTCTTGTGAAACCAAAGCATCAATTCATCTATCCCAACGAGGACAATGAATTTATGGTGCGCAATCATTAAAAAAAAAGATATTATTATGTGAATTCATGTTTATCCCAGTTGACAGATAAACTTTGATTCTAAGAAATAATGGGATGTGAAGTTTTTCTTATGAAACCAAAGCATCAATTCATTTATCCCAATGAGGAGAATGAATTTGTGGTGCCCAATCATTAAAAGAAATGAGATTATTATGTGAATCCATGTTTATGCCAATTAAAAAATGAACTTTAATTTTAAAAATGGTAGAAAGAGATGTTTTTCTTATGAAACCAAAGCTTCCATATCATTTATTCCAATGAGGAGAATGTGTTCACGGTGCCCAATCATGAAAAGAAAGGAGATTATTATATGAATCCATGTTTATCCCAATTGACAGATGAACATTGATTCTAAAAAATGGTGGGATGTGAAGTTTTTCTTATGGAACCAAAGCATTAACTCATTTATCCCAAAGAGGAGAATGAATTTGTGGTGCCCAATCATTAAAAAAAAGGAGATTATTATGTTAATCTGTGTTTATCCCAATTGAAAAATGAACTTTAATTCTAAAAATGGTAGAAAGAGATTTTTTCTTATGAAACCAAATCTTCAATGCCATTTATCCCATGAGGAGAATGTGTTTATGGTGCCCAATCATGAAAGGAAAGGAAATTATTGCGTGAATCCATGTTTATCCCAATTGACAGATGAACTTTGATTCTAAAAAATAGTGGGAAGAGAAGCTTTTCTTATGAAACCAAAGCATTAATTCATTTATCCCAATGGCGAGAATGAATTTATGGTGCCCAATCATTAAAAAAAAACGAGATTATTATGTGAATCCATGTTTATCCCAATTAGAAATTGAACTTTAATTCTAAAAATGGTAGAAAGAGATGTTTTTCTTATTAAACCGAAGCTTCAATATCATTTATCCCAATGAGGAGAATGTATTTATGGTGCCTAATCAAGAAAAGAAAAGTGATTATTATGTGAATCTGTTTTTGTCCAAATCAACAAACGAACATTAATTCTAAAAATGGTAGAAAGAGAAGTTTTTCTTATGAAACTAAAGCATCAATATCATTTATTCCAATGAGGAGAATGAGTTTATGGTTCTTAACCATAAAAGGAAAAGAGATTATTTTGTGAATCCGTGTTATCCCAATCGAAGGATGAACTTTGATAGTAAAAAATGGTAGGGAGTGAAGTTTTTCTTATGAAACTAAAGTATAAATTCATTTATCCCAATGAGGAGAATGAATTTATGGTGCCCAGTCATTAAAGGAAAAGAGGTTATTATGTGAATCCGTGTTTATTCTAATTTAAAAAGGAGCTTTAATTCTAAAAATGGCAGAAAGAGAAGTTTTTTCTTATGAAACCAAAGCTTCAATATCATTTATCCCAATGAGGAGAATATATTTATGCTTCCTAACCATGAAAAGAAAGGAGATTATTACATGAATCCTTGTTTATCCCAATTGACAGACAAACTTTGATACTAAAAAATGGTGGAAGTGAAGTTTTTCTTATGAAACCAAATTATTAATTCATTTATCCCAGTGAAGAGAATGAATTTGTGGTGCCAATCATTAAACAAATAGAGATTATTATGTGAATCCGTGTTTACCCTTATTGAAAGACAAACTTTAATTCTAAAAATGGTAGAAAGAGATGTTTTTCCTTTGAAACCAAAGCTTCAATATCATTTATCTCAATGAACAAAATGTGTTTATTGTGCTAAATCATGAAAAGAAATGAGATTATTATATGAATCCCTGTTTGTCTAAATCGATGAACAAAACTTAATTCTAAAAATGGTAGAAAGAGAAGTTTTTCTTGTGAAACCAAAGCATCAATATCATTTATCCCAATAAGGAGAATGTGTTTATGGTGCCCAATCATGAAAAAAAAAGGAAATTATTACGTGAATCCATGTTTGTCCTAATTGATAGAGGAACTTTAATTCTAAAAAATGGTAGGATATGAAGTTTTTCTCATGAAATTGAAGCATCAATTCGTTTAGCCCAATGACGAGAACAAATTTATGGCACTGAACCATTAAAAGAAAGGAGATTTTATGTGAATTCATGTTTAACCCAATTGGAAAATGAACTTTAATTCTAAAAATGGTAGAAAAAGATATTTTTCTTACTAAACCAAAGCTTCAATTTCATTTATCCCAATGAGGAGAATGTGCTTATGGTGCCTAATCATGAAAAGAAAAGAGATTGTTATTTGAATTTGTGTTTTTCCAAATCAATGAAGGAACATTAATTTTGAAAATGGTACAAAGAGAAGTTTTTCTTATAAAACTAAAGCATCAATATCCCTTATCCCAATGAGGAGAATGAGTTTATGATTCCTAACCATCAAAAGAAAGGAGATTATTTTGTGAATCCGTGTTTATCCCAATCAACAAACAAACTTTGATAGTAAAAAATGGTAGGGAGAGAAGTTTTTTCTTATAAAACCAAGGCATCAATTCATTTATCCCAATAAGAAGAATGATTTTGTGGTGCGCAATCATTAAACCAAAGGAGATTATTATCTTCATTCATGTTTATCCCTATTGAAAAATGAGCTTTAATTCTAAAAATAGTAGAAAGAGATGTTTTTCCTTTGAAACCAAAGCCTCAATATCATTTATCCCAATAGGGAGAATACGTTTATTGTACCTAATCACGAAAAGAAATGAGATTATCATGTGAATCCGTGTTGGTCTAAATCGACGAATAAACATTAATTCTAAAAATGGTAGAAAAAAATTTTTTCTTGTGAAACCAAAGCATCAATATCATTTATCCCAATGAGGAGAATTTGTTTATGGTGCCCAATCATGAAAAGAAATGAGATTATTACATCAATTCCATGTTTATCCTAATTGACATATGAACTTTTATTTTAAAAAATGGTGGGATGTAAAGTTTTTCTTATGAAACCAAAGCATCAATTCATTTATCCTAATAAAGAGAATGAATTTGAGGTGTCCAATCATTAAAAGAGAAGAGATTATTATATGAATCTGTGTTTATCCTAGTTGATAGACAAACTTTAATTGTAAAAATGGTAGAAAGAGAAGCTTTTCTCATGAAATCAAAGCATCAATGCCATTTATCCCAATTAGGAGAACATGTTTGTGGCACCTAGTCACGAAAAAATAAGAGATTATTATGTGAATTCGTGTTTATCCAAATCGATGAATGAACATTAATTCTAAAAATGGTTGAAAGAGAAGTTTTTCTTATGCAACCAAAGCATCAATATCATCTATCCCAATGAGGAGAATGTGTTTATTGTGCCCAATCATGAAATCACGTTTATCCCAACTGACAGATAAACTTTGATTCTAAAAAATGGTGGGACATGAAATTTTCTTAAGAAACCAAAGCATCAATTCATTTATCTCAATAAGGAAAATGAATCTAGGGTGCCTAATCATTAAAAGAAAGGAGATTATTAGGTGAATCCATATTTATCCCAATTGAAAAATGAACTTTAATCCTAAAAATGGTAGAAAGAGATGTTTTTCTAATGAAACCAAAGCTTTAATGTTGTTTATCCAAATGAGGAAAATAAGCTTATGGTGCCTAATCATGAAAAGAAAGAAGATTATTACGTGAATCCATGTTTGTCCAAATCGACGAATGAACATTAATTCCAAAAATGGTAGAAAGAGAAGTTTTTCTTATGAAACTAAAGCATCAATATCATTCATCCTAATGAGGAGAATGAGTTTATGGTTCTTAGCCATCAAAAGAAAGGAGATTATTATATGAATCCGTATTTATCCAAGTTGGTAGATGAATGTTGATTCTAAAAAATGGTGGTATGTGAAGTTTTTCTTAGAAAACCAAAGCATCAATTCATTTATCCTAATGAGGAGAATGAATTTGAGGTGCCCAATCACTTAAAGAAAAGAGATCATTATGTGAATCATTTTTGTCTAAATTGACAGACAAACTTTAACTGTAAAAATCATAGAAAAAGAAATTTTTCTTATGAAACCAAAGCATCATTGTCATTTATTCCACTTAGGAGAATATGATTATGGTGCCTAATCATGAAAAGATAGGAGATTATTATGTGGATCCGTGTTTGTCCAAATCAATGAACTAACATTAATTGTAAAAATGGTAGAAAGAAAAGTTTTCCTTATGAAACCAAAGCATCAATATCATTAATCCCAATGAAGAGAAATTGTTTATTGGTGCCCAATCAGGAGTATAAATGAGATTATTATGTGAATCTATGTTTATTTCAATTGACAGATGAACTTTGATTCTAAAATGGTGGAATGTGAAGTTTTTCTTATGAAACCAAAGCATCAATTCATTTATCCCAATGAGGATAAAGAATTTATGGTGCCTAATCATTAAAAAAGAGGAGATTAATATGTGAATCCGTGTTTATCCCAATTTGAAAAATGAACTTTAATTCTAAAAAATGTAGAAATGAATGTTTTTTATTTGAAACCAAAGCTTCAATATCATTTATCCTAATGAGAAAAATGTGTTTATGGTACCCAATCATAAAAATAAAGGAGATTATTATGTGAATCCATATTTATCCTAATTGGCGAACGAACTTTGATTCTAAAAAATTATGGGATGTGAAGTTTTTCTTATAAAACCAAAGCATCAATTCATTTATCTTAATAAGGAGAATGAATTTGTGGTGCCCAATCATTAAAAGAAAGTAGATTACTATATGAATCCGTGTTTACCCCAATTAAAAACAAACTTTAATTCTAAAAATGGTAGAAAGAGATGTTTTTCTCATGAAACCAAAGCTTCAATATCTTTTATCCCAATGAAGAGAATGTGTTTATTGTGCCTAATCAGGAAAAGAAAAAAGATTATTATGTGAATCCATACTCGTCCAAATCGATGAACGAACATTAATGCTAAAAATGGTAGAAATAGAAGTTTTTCTTATGAAACCAAAGCCTCAATATCATTTATCCCAATGAGGAGAATGAGTTTATGGTTTCTAACCATGAAAAGAAAAAAGATTATTATGTGAATCTGTGTTTATCCCAATTGACAGATGAACTTTCATTCTAAAGAATGGTGTGCAGTAAAGTTTTTCTGTTGAAACAAAAGCATCAATTCATTTATCCCAATAAAGAGAATGTATTTTTGGTACCCAATCATTAAAAGAAAGAAGATTATTAGGTAAATCTATGTTTATCCGAATTGAAAAACAAACTTTAATTCTAAAAATGGTAGAAAGATATGTTTTTCTTTTGAAACCAAAGCTTCAATATCATTTATCCTAATGAGGAGAATGTGCTTATGGTGCCTAATCACGGTAAGAAAAAAGATTGTTATGTGAATCCATGTTTGTCCAAATCAATGAATGAACATGAATTCTAAAAATGGTAGAAAGAAAAGTTTTCTTATGAAACCAAAGCATCAATATCATTTATCCCGATGAGGAGAATGAGTTTATGATTTCTAACCAGGAAAAGAAAAGAGATTATTTTGTGAATTCCTGTTTATCCAATTGACAGATGAACTTTGATTCTAAAACATGATAGGAATTAAAGTTTTTCTTATGAAACCAAAGCATTAATTCATTTATCCCAGTGAGGAGAATGAATTTGATGTGACCAATCATTAAAAGAGAAGAGGTTATTATGTGAATCCGTGTTTATCCCAATTGAAAAATGAACTTTAATTACGAAAATGGTAGTAAGAAAAGCTTTTCTTACAAAACTAAAGCTTTAATATCATTTATCCCGATGAGGAAAATGTGTTTACGATGCCTAATTATGAAAAGAAAGGAGATTATTATGTGAATCTATGTTTATCCAAATCGACGAATGAACATTAATTCTAAAAATGGTAGACAAAAAAGTTTTCTTATAAAATGAAAGCATCAATATCATTTGTCTCGATAAGGAAAATGTGATTATGGAGCCCAATCATGAACAAAAAGGAGATTATTACGTGAATCCATCTTTATCTCCATTGATAGACAAATTAGGATTCTAAAAAAATGGTAATATATGAAGTTTTTCATATGAAACCAAAGCATCAATTCATTTATCCTAATAAAGAGAATGAATTTGTGGTGCCTAATCATTAAAAGAAAGGAGATTACTATACGAATCCGTATTTATCCTAATTGAAAAATGAACTTTAATTCTAAAAATGGTAGAAAGAGATTTTTTCCTTTGAAACCAAAGCTTCAATATCATTTATCCTAATGAGAAGAATGTGTTTATGGTACCTAATCACAAAAGGAAAGGAGATTATTATGTGAATCCATGTTATCCTAATTGACGGATGAACTTTGCTTCTAAAACATGGTGGGATGTGAAGTTTTTCTGACAAAATCAAAGCATCAATTCATTTATCCTAATGAGGAAAATGAATTTTTGGTGCCTAATCACTAAAGGAAAAGAGTTTATTATGTTAATCCGTGTTTTTTCCAATTAAAAAATGAACTTTAATTCTAAATATGGTAGAGAGGGATGTTTTTCTCATGAAACCAAAGTTTCAATATCATTTATCCCAATGAGGAGAATGTGTTTATGGTGCCTAATCATGAAAAGAAATGAGACTATTATTTGAATCCGTGCTTGTCCAAATCGACGAACGAACATTAATTCTAAAAATGGTAGGAAGAAAAGTTTTTCTTATGAAACCAAAGCATCAATATCATTTATCCCAATGAGTAGAATAAGTTTATAGTTCCTACCATGAAAAGAAAGAAGATTATTATGTGAATTCGTGTTTATCCTAATTGAGAACCAAACTTTGATCCTAAAAAATGGCAAGAATTGAAGTTTTTCTTATGAAATCAAAGCATCAATTCATTTATCCCAATGAGGAGAATGAATTTGTGGTGCCCAACTGTTAAAACAAAAGTGATTATTATGTGAATCAGTGTTTATCGCAATTAAAAAATGAACTTTAAATCTAAAAATGGTAGAAAGACATGTTTTTCTTATGAAACCAAAGCTTCAATATCTTTTATCCCTATGAGGAGAATGTGTTTATGGTCCCTAATCACAAAAAGAAAGAAGATTATTTTATGGATCCATTTTTGTCAAAATCGATGAATGAACATTAATTCTAAAAATAGAAGAAGGAGAAGTTTTTGTTATGAAACCAAAGCATCAGTATCATTTATCCCAATGAGGAGAATATGTTTATGGTGGGTAGTTATGAAAAGAAAGGAGATTATTACATGAATACTTGTTTATCCTAATTGACAGATGAACTATGATTCTTAAAAATGGTAGAAGGAAAAGTGTTTCTTATGAAACCAAAGCGTCAATATCATTTATCCTAATAAGAAAAATGTGTTTTTGGTGCCCAATCATGCAAAGAAAGGTGATTATTACGTGAATCTATGTTTATCCCAACTGACAGATGGATTTTGATTCTAAAAAATGGTGGGATGTGAAGTTTTTCTTATGAAACCAAAGCATCAATTCATTTATCCCAATGAGAAAAACAAACTTTAAGTGCCCAATCATTAAAAGAAAAGGCATTATTATATGAATCCATATCTATCCCAATTGAAAAACAAACTTTAATTGTGAAAATGGTAGAAAAAAAAGCTTTTCTTATGAAACCAAAGCTTCAATATCATTTATCTCAATGAGGAGAATGTGTTTATGGTGCCTGAACATGAAAAGAAAAAAGAATATTATATGAATCTATGTTTGTCCAAGTTATTAAACGAACATTAATTCTCAAAATGATAGAAAGAAAAATTTTTTTATGAATCCAAACATCAATATCATTTATCCCAATAAAGAGAATTTGTTTATGGAGCCTAATAATGAAAAGAGAATAGATTATTACGTGAATCCATGTTTATCCCTATTGAAAGACAAACTTTGATTCTAAAAATTGGTGAGATGTGAAGTCTTTCTTATGAAACCAAATCATCAATTCGTTTATCCCAATGACGAGAATGAATTTGTAGTGCTTAATCATTAAAAGGAAGGAGATTATTATGTGAATCCGTGTTTATCCTAATTGAAAAATGAACTTTAATTATAAAAATAGTAGAAAGAGATGTTTTTCCTTTGAAACCAAAGCTTCAATATCATTTACCCCAATGAGAAGAATGTGTTCATGGTGTTTAATCATGAAAACAAAGGAGATTGTTATGTGAATCCGTGTTTGTCCAAATTGATAAACAAACATTAATTCTAAAAATGGTAGAAAGAAAAATTTTCTTATGAAACCAAAGCTTCAATATCATTTATCCTGATGAGGAGAATGAGTTTGTGGTTCCTAACCATGAAAAGAATGGAGATTATTATGTGAATCAGTGTTTATCCCAATTGACAAGTGAACTTTGATTCTAAAAAATGGTAGGAAGTGCAGTTTTTCTTATAAAACCAAAGCATCAATTCATTTATCCCAATAAGGAGAATTAATATCATTTATCCTGATGAGGAGAATGAGTTTGTGGTTCCTAACCATGAAAAGAATGGAGATTATTATGTGAATCAGTGTTTATCCCAATTGACAAGTGAACTTTGATTCTAAAAAATGGTAGGAAGTGCAGTTTTTCTTATAAAACCAAAGCATCAATTCATTTATCCCAATAAGGAGAATTAATTTGTGGTGCCCAATCGTTAAAAGAAAAGAGATTATTATGTGAATCCTTGTTTATCCCAACTGACAGACAAACTTTAATTGTAAATATGGTAAAAAGAGAAGCTTTTCTTATGAAACCAAAGCATCAATGTCATTTATCTTAACTAGGAGAATATGTTTACGGTTCCTTATCATGAAAAGAAAGAAGATTATTATGTGAATCTGCGCTTGTCAAAATCGATGAACGAACATTAAGTCTAAAAATGGTCAAAAGATATTTTTTTCCTATGTAACCAAAACATCAATATTGTTTATCCCAATGAGGAGAATATGTTTATAGTGCCTAATATTAAAACAAAAGAGATTATTGCGTGAATCCAGGCTTATCCCAATTGGTAGATGAACTTTGATTCTATAAAATGGTGGGATGTAAAGTTTTTCTTATAAAACCAAAGCATTAATTCATTTATCCAAATGAGAAGAATGAATTTGAGGTGCCCAATCTTTAAAAAAAAAAGAGATTGTTATGTGAATCTGTGTTTATCCCAACTGATAGATGAACTTCAACTGTAAAATGGTAGAAAGAAAAGCTTTTCTTATGAAACCAAAGAATCAATGTCATTTATCCCATTGAGGAGAATATGTCCTATCATGTCATGAAAAGAGATTATTATGTGATTTTGTGTTTGTCCAAATGACGAACGAACATTAAATCTAAAAATTATCGAAAGATAAGTTTTTCTTGTGAAACCAAAGCATCAATATCATTTATCCCAATGAGGATAATGTGTTTATGGTGCCCAATCATGAAAAGAAAGGAGATTATTATATAAATCCATGTTTATCCCAATTGACAGATAAACTTTAATTCTAAAAAATGGTGGGAATTAAAGTTTTTCTTATGAAACCAAAGCATCAATTCCTTTATCCAAATGAGTAGAATAAATTTATGGTGCCCAACCATTAGAAAAAGGAGGTTATTATGCGAATCCATGTTTATTCCAATTGAAAAATGAACTTTAAATCTAGAAATGGTAGAAAGAGATGTTTTTCTTATGAAACTAAAGCTTCAATATCATTTATCCTAATAAGGATAATGTGTTTATCATCCCTAATCACGAAAAGAAAAGAGATTTCATAAAAAAAAAATAAATCATTTTATGAATCTGTGTTTGTCTAAATCGATGAACGAACGTTAAATCTCAAAATGGTAGAAAGAGAAGTTTTTCTTATGAAATCAAAGCATCAATATCATTTATCCCAATGAGGAGAATGTGTTCATGGTGGCTAGTCATGAAAAGAAAGGAGATTATTACGTAATAAATGTTTATCCTAATTAAACTTTGATTTTAAAAAATGATAGAAAAAGAAAATTTTCTTCCAAAATCGAAGGGTCAGTATCATTTATCCCAAAAAGGAGAATGTGTTTATGGTGCCCAATCATGAAAAGAAAGGAGATTATTATGTGTATCTATGTTTATCCTAATTGACAGATGGACTTTGAAAATAAAAAATGGTTTGATGTGAAGTTTTTCTTATGTAACCAAAGCATCAATTTATTTATCCAAATAAGGAGAATAAATTTGAGGTGCCCAATCGTTAAAAGAAAAGGCATTATTATGTGAATCCATGTTTATCCTAATTGAAAAATAAACTTTAATTGTGAAAATGGCAGAAAGAGAAGCTTTTCTCATGCAACCAAAGCTTCAATATCATTTATCCCAATGAGAAGAATGTGTTAATAGTGCCTAATCATGAAAAGAAAGGAGATTATTATGTGAATCTGTGTTTGTTCAAATTTACGAATGAACATTAATTCTAAAAATAGTAGAAAGAGAAGTTTTTCTTATGAATCCAAAGCATTAATATCATTTATCCCAATGAGGAGAATTTGTTTGTGGAGCCCAATAATGAAAAGAAAGGAGATTATTACGTGAGTCTGTGTTTATCCCAATTGGCAGACAAACTTTGATTCTAAAAAATGGTAGGATGTGTAGTTTTTCCTCCTAAACCAAAGCATCGATTCATTTATCCCAATGAGGAGAATTAATTTGTGGTGCCTACTCATTAAAAAAATGAGATTATTACACGAATCCATGTTTATCCTAATTAAAAAATGAACTTTAATTCCAAAACTGGTAGAATGAGATGTTTTTCCTCTGAAATGAAAGCTTCAATGTCATTGTTCCCAATGAAGAGAATGTTTTTATGCTACCTAATCACGAAAAGAAAGGAGATTGTTATGTGAATTCGTGTTATCCCAATTGGAAGATGAACTTTGCTTCTAGTAAATGGTGGGATATGAAGTTTTTCTTATAAAACCAAAGCATCAATTCATTTATCCTAATGAGGAGAATGAATTTATGGTTCCAAATCAACAAAGAAAAGGAGATTATTATGTGAATCCATGTTTATCCCAGTTGAAAAATGAACTGTAATTCTAAAAATGGTAGAAAAAGATGTTCTTCCTATGAAAATAAAGGTTCAATATCATTTATCCTAATGAGGAGAATGTTTTTATCGTGCCTAATCACGAAAAGAAAAGAGATTATTTAGTGAATCCGTGTTTATCCAAATCGACAAATGAACATTAATTCTAAAAATGGTAGAAAGAAAAGTTTTTCTTATGAAACCAAAGCATCAATACCATTTATCCTAATGAGGAGAATGAATTTAAGGTACCCAATCATTAAAAGGGAAGAGGTTATCATGTGAATCCATGTCTATCCCAACTGAAAAATAAACTATAATTTTAAAAATGGTAGAAAAGGCATTTTTCTCATGAAACCAAAGCTTCAAGATCATTTATCCTAATGAAGAGCATGTGCTTATGGTGCCTAATCATGAAAAGAAATGAGATTATTATGTGAATATATGCTTGTCCAAATAGACGAACAAACATTAATTCTTAAAATGGTAGAAAGAAAAGTTTTTCTTTGAAACTAAAGCATTAATCTCATTTATCCAAATGAAGAGAATGAATTTTAGGTGCCTAATCATTAAAAGAAAAGTGGTTATTATGTGAATTAGCGTTTATCCTAATTGAAAAATAAACTTTAATTGTGAAAAGGGTAGAAAGAGAAGCTTTTCTTATGAAATCAAAGCTCTAATATCATTTATCCCAATAAAGAGAATGAGTTATGGTTCCTATCCAAGAAAGGAAAGGAGATTATTTTGTAAATTTGTGGTTATCCCAATTGATAGATGAACTTCGATTCTAAAAAATGGTGGGCAGTGTAGTTTTTCTTATGAAACCAAAGCATAAATTCATTTATCCCAGTAAGAAGAATGAATTTGAGGTACCCAATCATTAAAAGAAAAGAGATTATTACGTGAATCCGTGTTTATCCTAACTGATAGACGAACCTTGATTCTAAAAAATGGTGGGATGTAAAACTTTTCTTATGAAACCAAAGCCTCAATTCATTTATACCAATAAGGAGAATGAATTTGATGTGCCCAATCATTAAAAGAGAAGAAGTTATTATGTGAATCCGTGTTTATCCCAGTTGAAAAACGAACTGTAATTCTAAAATGGTAGAAAAAGTGGTTTTCTAATGAAACCAAAGCTTCAATATCATTTATCCCAATGAGAAAAATGTGTTTATGGTGCCTAATCATGAAAAGAAAGAAGATTATTATCTGAATCCATGTTTACCCCTATTGACAGACAAACTTTGATTCTAAAAAATGGTGGGATGTGAAGATTTTCTTAAGAAACCAAAGCATCAATTCATTTATCCTAATAAGGAAAATGAATTTGTGCTGCCTAAAATTAAAAGAAAGGAGATTATTATGTGAATCCATGTTTATCCTAATTGAAAAATGAATTTCCATTCTAAAAATGGTAGAAGGAGATGTTTTTCCTTTGCAACCAAACCTTCAATATCACTTACCCAATGAGGAGATTGTGTTTATGGTCCTAATCACAAAAAAAACGAAGATTATTGTGTGAATCTATGTTTATCCTAATTAATAGATGAACTTTGCTTCTAAAAAATGGTGGGATGTGATGTTTTTCTTATGAAACTAAACCATCAATTCATTATCCCTACGAGGAGAATGAATTTGTGATGCCCAATCATTAAAAGAAAGGAGATTATTACTGAATCCGTGTTTATCCTAATTGAAAATTAAACTTTAATTCTAAAAATAGTAGAAAAAGATGTTTTTCCCTTGAAACCAAAGCTTTAATATCATTTATCCAAACCAGGAGAATGTGCTTATGGTGCCTAATCATGAAAAGAAAGGAGATTATTATGTGAATGCGTGCTTGACAAAATCGATGAACGAACATTAATCCTAAAAATGGTAGAAAGAGAAGTTTTTCTTATGAAACCACAGCATCAATCTAATTTATCCTAATGAAGAGAATGAATTTGAGGTGCCAATCATTAAAGGAGAAACGGTTATTATGTGAATTAGTGTTTATCCCAATTGAAAAACAAACTTTAATTGTGAAAAGGGTAGAAAGAGAAGCTTTTCTTTTGAAACCAAAGCTTCAATATCGTTTATGCCAATAAAGAGAATGAGTTTATGGTTCCTAACCAAGAAAGGAAAAGAGATTATTTTGTGAATTCGTGATTATTCCAATTGACAGATGAACTTTGATTCTAAAAAATGGTGGGTAGTGAAGTTTTTCTTATGAAACCAAAGCATCGATTCATTTATCCGAATAAAGAGAATGAATTTGAAATACCTAACCATTAAAAGAAAAGAAATTATTACGTGAATTCGTATTTATCCCAATTGATAGACGAACTTTGATTCTAAAAAATGGTGGGATGCGAAACTTTTCTTATGAAACCAAGGTCTCAATTCATTTATCCCAATAAGGAGAATGAATTTGAGGTGCCCAATCATTAAAAGAGAAGAGGTTATTATGTGAACCCATGTTTATCCCAATAAAAAAATGAACTGTATTGCTAAAATTAGTAGAAAGAGATGTTTTTCTCATGAAACCAAAGCTTTAATATCATTTATCTCAATAAGGAGAATGTGTTCATGGTGCCTAATAACGAAAAGAAAGGAGATTATTACCTGATTCGTGTTTATCCCTATTGATAGATGAACGTTGATTCTAAAAACTAGTGGGATGTGAAGTTTTTCTTATGAAACCAAAGCATCAATTCATTTATCCCAATAAGGAGAATGAATTTGTGCTGCCTGATAATTAAAAAAAAAAGAGATTATTATGTGAATCCATATTTATCCTAATTAAAAAATGAACTTCGATTCTAAAAATGGTAGAAGGAGATATTTTTCCTTTGAAACCAAAGCTTCAATATCATTTATCCCAATGAGAAGACTGTGTTTATGGTGCCTAATCATGAAAAGAAAAGGAGATTATTATGTGAATCCATGGTTATCCTAACTAATAGATGAACATTGCTTCTAAAAAATAGTGGGATGTGATGTTTTTCTTATGAAACCAAACCATCAATCCATTTATTCCTATGAGGAGAATGAATTTATGGTGCATAGTCATTAAAAGAAAGGAGATTATTATGTGAATCCATGTTTTTCCCAATTCAAAAATGAGCTTTAATTCTAAAAATGGTAGAAAAATATGTTTTTCCTTTGAAACCAAAGCTTCGATATCATTTATCCTAATAAGGAGAATGTGCTTATGGTGCCTAATCATGAAAAGAAAAGAGATTATTATGTGAATACATGCTTGTCTAAATTGACGAACGAACATTAATTCTAAAAATGGTAGAAAGAGAAGTTTTTCTTATGAAACTAAAGCATCTATCTCATTTATCCTAATGAAGAGAATGAATTTGAGGTGCTTAATCACTAAAAGAGAAGCAGTTATTATGTGAATCAGTGTTTATCCTAATTGAAAGACAAACTTTAATTTTGAAAAGAGTAGAAAGAGAAGCTTTTCTTATGAAACTAAATCTTCAATATCATTTATCCAATAAAGATAATGAGTTTATGGTTCCTAACCAAGAAAAGAAAGGAAATTATTTTGTGAATCTGTGGTTATCCCAATTGACAGATGAACTTTGATTCTAAAAAATAGCGGGCAGTGAAGTTTTGCTTATGAAACCAAAGCATTAATTCATTTATCCCAATAAGGAGAATGAATTTGAGGTACCCTATCATTAAAAGAAAATAGATTATTACATAAATTCGTGTTTATCCCAATTGATAGATGAACTTTGATTCTAAAAAATGGTGGGATGCAAAACTTTTCTTA
The DNA here is from genome assembly GCA_038381775.1 of Adansonia rubrostipa. Taxonomy (NCBI): domain Eukaryota; kingdom Viridiplantae; phylum Streptophyta; class Magnoliopsida; order Malvales; family Malvaceae; genus Adansonia; species Adansonia rubrostipa. Next base: position 16,265 of record JBBYHM010071598.1, read on the forward strand.
TGAAAGCAAAGCCTCAATTCATTTATCCCAATAAAGAGACTGAATATGAGGTG
>JBBYHM010071598.1:18119-45203 GCA_038381775.1 Adansonia rubrostipa
TTTTTTTTTGAAACCAAAGCATCAATTCATTTATCCCAATGAGGAGAATGTATTTATGGTGCCCAATCATTAAAAGAAAAGAGATAATTATATGAATCCGAGTTTATCCAAATTGATAGACGAACTTTAATTGTAAAAATGGTAGAAAGAAAAGCTTTTCTTATAAAACAAAAGCATCAATGTCATTTATCTCAACTAGGAGAATATGTTTATGGTTCCTCATCATGAAAAGAAAAGAGATTATTATGTGAATCCATGCTTGCCAAAATTGAAAAATGAACATTAAATCTAAAAATGGTCAAAAGAGAAGTTTTTCTTATAAAACCAAAGCATCAATATCGTTTATCCCAATAAGGAGAATATGTTTATGGTGCCCAATCATGAAAAAAAAAGTAGATTATTTATGAATCCAGGCTTATCCCAATTAACATAAAAACTTCTAAAAAATGATGGGATATGAAAAAGCATCAATTCATTTATCCCAATATAGAGAATGAATTTAAGGTGCCCAATCATTAAGAAAAGAGATTATTATGTGAATCCGTGTTTATCCCAATTGACAGACGAACTTTAACTGTAAAAATGGTACAAAGAGAAGCTTTTCTAATGAAACCAAAGAATCAATGTCATTTATCCCAATTCAAAGAATATGTTTATAGTTCCTCATGATGAAAAGAAAGGAGATTATTATGTGAATCCATGTTTGTCTAAATCGACGAATGAACATTAAATCTAAAATTGGTCAAAAGTAAAGTTTTTTCTTATGAAACCAAAGCATCAATATCATTTATCCCAATGAGGAGAATATGTTTATGGTGCCCAACCATTGAAAGAAAGGAGATTATTATGTGGATCCACGTTTATCCCAATTAACAGATGAACTTTAATTCTAAAAAATGGTGGGATTTGAAGTTTTTCTTCTAAAACCAAAGCATTAGTTCATTTATCCCAATGAGGAAATGAATTTATGGTGCCCAACCATTAAACGAAAAGAGATTATTATGTGAATTAGTGTTTATCCTAATTAAAAATGAACTTTAAATCTATAAATGGTAGAAAAAGATGTTTTTATTATGAAAATAAAGCTTCAATATCATTTATCCTAATTAGGAGAATGTGTTTATCATGCCTAATCATAAAAAGAAAGGAGATTATTTTGTGAATTTGTGTTGGTCTAAATCAACGAACGAACATTAAATCGAAAAATGGTAGAAAGTGAAGTTTTTATCATGAAACCAAAGCATCAATATCATTTATCCTAATAAGAAAAATGTGTTTATGGTAGCCAGTCATGAAGAAAAAGAAGATTATTACATGAATACATGTTTATCCTAATTGATAGAAGAACTTTGATTCTAAAAAATGGTAGAAAGAGAAGTTTTTCTTATGAAACCAAAGCATCAATATCGTTTATGCCAATAAGGATAATGTGTTTATAGTGCCCAATCATGAAAAGAAAGAAGATTATTACTGGAATCTATGCTTATCCTAATTGACAGGTGGACTTTGAATCTAAAAAATGGTGGGATGTGAAGCTTTTCTTATAAAACCAAAGCCTCAATGCATTTACCCTACTGAGAAGAATAAATTTGAGGTGCCCAATCATTAAAAGAAAAGGCATTATTTTATGAATTCGTGTTTATTCCAATTGAAAAACAAACTTTAATTATGAAAATGATAGAAAGAGAAGCTTTTCTTATGAAACCAAAGCTTCAGTATAATTTATCCCAATGAGGAGAATGTGTTAATGGTGCCTAATCACGAAAAGAAAGGAAATTATAATGTTAATCTGTGTTTGTCCAAATCGATGAATGAACATTAATTATAAAAATGGTAGAAAGAGAAGCTTTTCTTATGAATCCAAAGCATCAATATCATTTATCCCAATGAGGAGAACTTATTTATGGAGCCCAATAATGAAAAAAAGGAGATTATTATGTGAATCCATGTTTTTCCTAATTCACAGACAAACTTTGATTCTAAAAAATGATGGGATGTGAAGTTTTTCTTATGAAACCAAAGCATCAATTCATTTATCCCAATGAGGAAAATGAATTTGTGGTGCCTAATCACTAAAAGAAATAAGATTATTACATAAATCCATGTTTATTCCAATTGAAAAATAAACTTTAATTATAAAAATGGTGGAAGAGATATTTTTCCTTTCAAATCAATGCTTCAATATCATTTTTCCCAATCAAAAGAATGTGTTTATGGTGCTAATCATGAAAAAAAAGGAGAATATTATGTGAATCCATGTTTATCCCAATTGAAAGATGAACTTTGCTTCTAAAAAATAGTGGGATGTGAAGTTTTTTTTTGTGAAACCAAAGCATCAATTCATTTATCCTAATGAGGAGAATGAATTTATGGTGCCAAATTTATAAAAGAAAGAGGATTATTATGTAAATATGTGTTTATCCTATTTGAAAAATGGACTGTAATTCTAAAAATGGTAGAAAGAGATGTTTTGCTCATAAAACTAAAGCTTCAATATCATTTATCCTAATGAGAAGAATGTCTTTATGGTGCCTAATCATGAAAAGAAAAAAGATTATTATGTGAATCCATGCTTGTCCAAATCAATGAACGAACATTAATTATAAAAATGGTAGAAAGAAAAGTTTTTCTTATGAAACCAAAGCATCAATATCATTTATCCCAATGAGGAGAATGAATTTAAGGTGCCCAATCATTAAAAAAGAAGAGGCTATTATGTGAATCCATGTTTGTCCCAATTGAAAAACGAACTGTAATTCTAAAAATGATAGAAAGAGATGTTTTTCTTATGAAACGAAAGCTTCAATATCATTTATCCCAATAAGGAGAATGTGCTTATGATGCCTAATCTTGAAAAGAATAGAGTTTATTATGTGAATACATGCTTGTCCAAATAAATAATGAATAATAATTCTAAAAATGGTAGAAAGAGAAGTTTTTCTTATGAAACCAAAGCATTAATATCATTTATCCTAATGAAGAGAATCAATTTGAGGTGCCTAATCATTAAAGAATAATAGGTTATTATGTGAATCCATGTTTATCCCAACTGACAAATGAACTTTTATTCTAAAAAACAGTGGGCAGTGAAGTTTTTCTTATGAAACCAAAGCATTAATTCATTTATCCCAATGAGCAAAATGAATTTGAGGTTCCCAATCATTAAAAGAGAAGAGGTTATTATATGAATCCGTGTTTATCCTAATTGAAAAATGAGTTGTAATTCTAAAAATGGTAGAAAGAGAGGTTTTTCTCATGAAACCAAAGCTTCAATATCATTTATCCCAATGAAGAAAATGTGTTTATGGTGCCTAATCATTAAATGAAAGGAGATTATTATCTGAATCCGTGTTTATCCCAATCGGCAAATGAACTTTGATTCTAAAAAATGCTGTAATGTGAAGTTTATCTTATGAAACCAAAGCATTAATTCATTTATCCCAATGAGGAGAATGAGTTTGTGGTGCCTAATCATTAAAAGAAAAAAGATTATTACGTGAATTCGTGTTTATCCTAATTAAAAAATGAACTTTAATTCTAAAAATAGTAGAAAGAGATGTTTTACCTTTGAAACCAAAGCTTCAATATCATTTATCCCAATGAAGAGACAGTGTTTATGGTGTCTAATCACGAAAAGAAAAGAGATTATTATGTGAATGCTAATTAATAGATGAACTTTGTTTCTAAAAAATGGTGGGATGTGATGTTTTTCTCATGAAACTAAAGCATCAATTCATTTATCCCAATGAGAAGGACGAATTTATGGTGCCCAATCATTGAAAGAAAAGAGATTATTATGTGAATCCGTGTTTATCCTAATTGAAAAATGAACTTTAATTATGAAAATGGTAGAAAGAGATGTTTTTCTCATGAAACCAAAACTTCAATATCATTTATCCCAATGAGGAGAATGTGTTTATGGTGCCTAATCACAAAAAGAAAAGAGATTATTATGTGAATCCGTGCTTGTCCAAATCGATGAACGAACATTAATTCTGAAAATGGTAGAAAGAGAAGTGTTTCCTTATGAAACCAAAGCATCAATATCATTTATCCCAATGAGGAGAATGAGTTTATGGTTCCTAACCATGAAAAGAAAGGCATTATTATATGAATCTGTGTTTATCCTAATTGATAGATGAACTTTAATTATAAAAATGGTAGAAAGAAATTTTTTTTTTATGAAACCAAAGCATCAATTCATTTATTCCAATGAGAAGAATGAATTTATGTTACCCAATCATTAAAAGAATGGAGATTATTATGTGAATCTGCGTTTATCCCAATTAAAAAAAAAACTTTAATTCTAAAAATGGTTGAATGAGATTTTTTCTTATGAAACCAAGCATCAATATCATTTATCCCAATGAGGAGAATGTACTTGTGGTGCCTAATCTCGAAAAGAAAAGAGGTTATTATGTGAATCCGTGGTTGTCCAAATTGATGAACGAATATTAATTCTAAAACTGGTAGAAAAACAAGTTTTTCTTATGAAACCAAAACATCAATATCATTCGTCCCAATGAGGAGAAGGAGTTTATGGTTCCTAACCATGAAAAAAAGGGAGATTATTATGTGAATCCATGTTTAACGCAATTGACAGATGAACTTTGATTCTAAAAAATGGTGGGAGGTGAAGTTTTTGTTATGAAACCAAAGCATCAATTCATTTATCCCATGAGAAGAATGAATTTATGGTGCCTAATCAATAAAAGAAAGGAGATTATTATGTGAATCCGCATTTATCCCAATTAAAAAATGAACTTTAATTCTAAAAATGGTAGAAAGAGATCTTTTCCTTATGAAACCAAAGCATCAATATATTTATCCTAATGAGGAGAATGTGTTTATAGTGCCTAATCACAATAAAAATGATGTTAGTATGTGAATCCGTGTATGTCCAAATCGATGAATGAACATTAATTCTAAAAATGTTAGAAGGAGAAATTTTTCTTATGATACCAAAGCATCAATATCATTTCTCCCAATAAGGAGAACGAGTTTATAGTTCTAAACACAAAAAGAAAATAGATTATATTATGAATCCCTATTTATCTCAATTGATAGACAAACTTTGATTCTAAAAAATGGTGGGAGGTGAAGTTTGCCTTGTGAAACCAAAGCATCAATTCATTTAAACCAATGAGGAGAATGAATTTTCGGTGTACAATCATTAAAAGGAAGGAGATTATTATTTGAATCCACGTTTATCCCAATTGAAAAATGAACTTAATTCTAAAAATGATGGAAAGAGATGTTTTTCTTATGAAATCATAGCATCAATATCATTTATCCCAGTGAGGAAAATGTGTTTGTTGTGCCTAATCATGAACAAAAATGAGGTCATTATATGAATCCATGTTTGTCGAAATCCACGAATGAACATTAATTCTAAAAATGGTAGAAGAGAAGTTTCTCTTATGAAACCAAAGCATCAATATCATTTGTCCTAATGAGGAAACTGAGTTTATGGTTCCTAACCGTGAAAAAAAAAGATTATTATGTGAGTCCCTGTTTATCCCAATTGACAGACAAATTTTGATTCTAAAAAATGATGGGAAGTGAAGTTTTTCTTAAGAAACCAAAGCGTCAATTCATTTATCCCAAAGAGGATAATGAATTTGTAGTGAGCAAACATTGAAAGAATGGAGATTATTATGTGAATCTATTTTTATCCCAATTGAAAAATGAACTTTAATTCTAAAAATGGTAGAAATAGATGCTTTTCTTATGAAACCAAGCATCAATATCATTTATCCCAATGAGGAAAATGTGTTTATGGTGCCTAGTCGTGAAAAGAAATAAGGTTATTATATGAATCCATGTTTGTCCAAATCGATGAATGAACATTAGTTCTAAAAATGGTAGAAAGAGAAGTTTTTCTTATGAAACCAAAGCATCAATTCATTTATCCTAATGAGGAGAATGAATTTGTGATGCCTAATCATTAAAAGAAAGAAGATTATTATGTGAATCTATTTTTATCCTAATTGAAAAACAAACTTTATTTCTAAAAATGATGGAACGAGATTTTTTTCCCTTGAAACCAAAGCTTCAATATGATTTATCCCAATGAGAAGAATGTGTTTATAGTGCCTAATGATGAAAAGAAAGGAAATTATTATGTGAATCCGTGTTTATCCCAATTGACATATGAACTTTGCTTCTAAAAAATGGCAAGATGTAAACTTTTTCTTATGAAATCAAAGCATTAATTTTTTTGCCCTAATGAGGAGAATAAATTTGTGGTGCCCAATCATTAAAAGAAAAGAGATTATTATGCGAATCCGTGTTTATCCCAATTGAAAAACAAATTTTAATTCTAAAAATGGTGGAAAGAGATGTTTTCCTTATGAAACCAAGCATCAATATCATTTATCCCAATAAGGAGAATGAATTTCTAGTACTAATTATTAAAAGAAAGGAGATTATTATGTGAATCTATATTTATTCCAATTGAAAAATGAACTTTAATTCAAAAAATTATGGAAAAAGATATTTTTCCTTTGAAACCAAAGCTTCAATATCATTTATCCCAATGAGAAGAATGTGTTTATGGTGCCTAATCACAAAAAGAAAGGAGATTATGATGTGAATTCATGTTTATCCCAATTGACATATGAACTTTGCTTCCAAAAAATGGTGGATTTGAAGTTTTTCTTATGTAACCAAAGCATCAATTCATTTATCCCAATGAGGAGAATGAATTTGTGGTGCCCAATCATTAAAAGAAAGGAGATAATTATGTGAATCTATTTTATCCTAATTGAAAAATAAACTTTAATTCTAAAAATGGTAGAAAGAGATGTTTTTCTCATGAAACCAAAGCTTTAATATCATTTATCCGAATGAGGAGAATATGTTTATGGTGCCTTATCATGAAAAGAAAGAATACTATTATCCATGCTTCAATATTATTATGTGAATCCGTGCTTGTCTAAATCAACGAACAAACATTAATTCTAAAAATGGTAGAAAGAGAAGTTTTTCCTATGAAACCAAAGCATCAATATCATTTACCCTAATAAGGTGAATAAGTTTATGGTTCCTAACCATGAAAAGAAAGAATATTATTGTGTGAATCCTTGTTTATCCTAATTGACATATGAACTTTGATTCTAAAAAATGGTGGGAAGTAAAGTTTTTCTATAGAAACAAAAGCATTAATTCATTTATCCTAATGAGGAGACTGAATTTATGGTACCGAATCATTAAAAGAAAGGAGATTATTATGTGAATCCATGTTTACCCTAATTGAAGAATGAACTTAACTTTAACTCTAGAAATGGTAGAAAGTGATGTTTTCTTATGAAACTAATCATCTATATCATTTATCCCAATAAGGAGAATGTGTTTATGGTGCCTAGTCATGAAAAAAAATGAGGTTATCATGTGAATCTGTGTTTGTCCAAATCGATGAACAAATATTAATTCTAAAAATGATAGAAAGAGAAGTTTTTCTTATGAAACCAAAACATCAATTCATTTATCCCAATAAGGAGAATGAATTTATGATGCCTAATCATTAAAAAAAATGATATTATTATGTGAATCTGTGTTTATCCCAATTGAAAAATAAACTTTAATTCTAAAAATGGTGGAAAGAGAGGTTTTTCCTTTGAAACCAAAGCTTCAATATCATTTATCTTAATGGGAAGAATGCCTTTATGGTGCCTAATCATGTAAAGAAAGGAGATTATTATGTGAATCCATGTTTATCTCAATTGACAAATGAACTTTGCTTCAAAAAATGGTGGGATATGAAGTTTTTCTTATGAAACCAAAGCATCAATTCATTTATCCAAATAAAGAGAATGAATTTATGGTGCCCAACCATTAAAGAAAGGAGATTATTATGCGAATCCATTTTTATCCTAATCAAAAAATGAACTTTAAATCTAGGAATAGTAGAAAGAGATATTTTTCTTAAGAAAATAAAACTTCAATATCATTTATCCTATTAAGGGGAATGTGTTTATCGTGCCTAATCATGAAAAAAAAGGAGATTATTTTATGAATTCGTGTTTGTCCAAATCAATGAATGAACATTAAATCTAAAAATCGTGGAAAGAAAAGTTTTTCTCAAGAAACCAAAGCATCAATATCATTTATCCCAATAAGGAGAATGTGTTTATGATGGCCAGTCATGAAAAAAAAGAGATTATTACATGAATACATGTTTATCCTAATTGACAGAAGAACTTTGATTCTAGAAAATGGTAGAAAGAGAAGTTTTTCTTATAAAACCAAAGCATCAATATCATTTATCCCAATGAGGAGAATGTGTTTATGGTGCCTAATCATGAAAAGAAAGGAGATTATTACGTGAATCTATGTTTATCCTAATTGACAGATAGACTTTGAATCTAAAAAATGGTGGGATATGAAGTTTTTCTTATAAAACCAAAGCATCAATTCATTTATCCTAATGAGGAGAATAAATTTAAGGTACCCAATCATTAAAAGAAAAGGCATTATTATGTGAATCCGTATTTATCCTAATTGAAAAACAAACTTTAACTGTGAAAATGGTAGAAAGAAAAGCTTTTCTTACAAAACCAAAGCTTTAGTATCATTTATCCCAATAAAGAGAATGTGTTAATGGTGCCTAATTACGAAAAGAAAGGAGATTATTATGTGAACCTATGCTTGTCCAAATTGACGAATGAACATTAATTCTAAAAATGGTAGAAAGAGAAGTTTTTCTTACCAATCCAAATCATCAATATCATTTATCCCAATGAGGAGAATTTGTTTATGGAGCCCAATAATGAAAAGAAAGGAGATTATTACATGAATCCATGTTTTTCCCTACTGACAGACAAACTTTGATTCTAAAAAATGGTGGGATGTGAAGTTTTTCTTACGAACCCAAAGCAGCAATTCATTTATCCCAATGAGAGAATGAATTTATGGTGCCTAATCTTTGAAAGAAAGGAGATTATTACGTGAATCAGTGTTTATCCTAACTGAAAAATGAACTTTAATTCTAAAAATAGTAGAAAGAGATGTTTTTCCTTTGAAATCATTGCTTCAATATCATTTTTCCCAATGAGGAGAATGTGTATATGGTGCCTAATCACAAAAAGAAAGGAGATTATGATGTGAATCCATGTTTATCCTAATTGAAAGATGAACTTTGCTTCTAGAAAATCGTGGGATGTGAAGTTTTTCTTATGAAACCAAAGCATCAATTCATTTATCCCAACGAGGAGAATGAATTTGTGGTCCCAAGTCAATAAAAAAAAAGATTATTATGTGAATCCGTGTTTATCCCAATTGAAAAATGAACTGTAACTCTAAAAATGGTAGAAAGAGATGTTTTTCTCATGAAACCAAAGCTTCAATATCATTTATCCCAATGAGAAAAATGTGTTTATGGTGCCTAATCACTAAAAGAAAGAAAATTATTATGTGAATCCATGCTTGTCCAAATTGTCGAACGAACATTAATTCTAAAAATGGTAGAAAGAAAAGTTTTTCTTATGAAACCAAAGAATCAATATCATTTATCCCAATGAGAAGAATGAAGTTGAGGTGCCCAATCATTAAAAGGGAAGAGGTTATTATGTGAATCCATATTTATCACAATTGAAAAATGAACTATAATTCTAAAAATGGTAGAAAGAGATGTTTTTCTCATGAAACCAAAGCTTCAATATCATTTATCCCAATTGTAGACACCGTATTTTGTTCGGGCTAATTTGTAGCAATATAGAGCATGGTTGGGCACTACAAATTCATTCTCCTCCTTAGAATAAATGAATTGAGGCTTTGGTTTTATAAAAAAAACTTCACTTTCCATCACTTTTTAGAATCAAGTTCATCCTTCAATTGGGGTAAACATCGATTCACATATTAATCTCATTTCGTTTCATGATTGGGCTTCATGAATACCTTCTCCTCATTGGGATAAATGATATTAATGCTTTGGTTTTGTAAGAAAAACTTCACTTTGCACCAGTTTTAGAATTAATGTTCATCTTTCAATTAGGGTAAACACGGACTAACATAGTAATCTCCATTCTTTTAATGATTGAGCACTACAAATTCATTCTCCTCATTAGGATAAATAAATTGATGCTTTGGTTTCATAAGAAAAAACTTCACTTCACACTATTTTTTAGAATTAAAGTTCATCCATCAATTAGGATAAACATAGGTTCCCATAATAATCTCCTTTCTTTTCATGATTGGGTACCGTAAACACATTCTCTTCATTAGGATAATTGGTATAGATGCTTCAATTTCACAAGAAAAACTTTTCTTTCTACCTTTTTTAGAATTAATGTTTGTCTTTCAATTGGGATAAGCACGGATTAACATAATGATCTCCTGTCTTCTAATGATTGGGCACCATAAATTCATTCTGCTCTTTACGATAAATGAATTAAGCCTCTGGTCTCATTAGAAAAACTTCACTACACACCATTTTTTAGAATCAAAGTTTGTCCATCAATTGGGATAGACTTGGATTTACATAATAATCTACTTTTGTTTCATGATTGGGGACCATGAACACATTCTTTTTATTGGGATAAATGATATTGATGCTTTGGTTTCATAAGAAAAACTTCTCTTCCTACCATTTTTAGAATTAATGTTAGTCTTTCAATTAGAATAAACATGGATTCACATAATAATCTCCTTTCTTTTAATTATTAGGCACCATAAATTGATTTTCCTCATTCAAATAACTGAATTAAGGCTTTGGTTTCATATCAAAAACTTCATTTTGTCAATTGGGATAAACATGGATTCATGTAATAATCTCCTTTCTTTTCATGATTGGGCATCATAAACACATTCTCCTCATTGGGATAAATGATATCAATGCTTTGGTTTCATAAGAAAACCTTTTCTTTCTACCATTTTAGAATTAAAGTTCATCTTTAAATTAGGATAAGCATGAATTCACATAATAATCTCCTTTCTTTTAATGATTGTGCCCCATAAATTCATTCTCCTCATTGGGATAAATGAATTGATGCTTTGGTTTCATAAGAAAAACTGTACTTCCCACTATTTTTTAGAAACAAAGTTCATCTACCAATTGGAATAAACACAAATTCATGTAATAATCTCCTTTCGTTTTAATGATTGGGCACCATGAACATATTCTCTTTATTGGGATAAATGATATCAATGCTTTGGTTTCTAAAGAAAAACTTCTCTTTTTACCATTTTTAGAATTAATGTTCATTTTAATTGTGATAAACACAGTTTCACATAATAATCTCCTTTCCTTTAATGATTGGGCACCACAAATTCATTCTTCACTTTAGGATAAATGAATTGAGGCTTTGGTTTTATAAGAAAAACTTCACTTCTCACCATTTTTTAAAATCAAAGTTCATCCTTCCATTGCGATAAACATCGATTCACGTAATAATCTCATTTTGTTTAATGATTGGGCTCCATGAACATATTCTCCTCATTGGGATAAATGATATCAATGCTTTGGTTTCATAAGAAAAACTTCTCTTTCTACCATTTTTAGAATTAAAATTCATCTTTTAATTAGGATGAGCATGAATTCACATAATAATCTCCTTTCTTGTAATAATTGTACACCAAAAATTCATTCTCCTTATTAGGATAAATGAATTGATGCTTTGGTTTCATAAGAAAAACTTCACTCCCCACCAGTTTTTAGTGACAAAGTTCATGTATCAATTAAGATAAACACGAATTCATGTAATAATCTCCTTTCTTTCCATGATTGGGCACTATAAACACGTTCTCTTCATTGGGATAAATGATATAGATGCTTTGGTTTCATAAGAAAAACTTCTCTTTGTACCATTTTTAGAATTAATGTTCATGTATCAATTGTTATAAGCATGGTTTCACATAATAATCTCCTCTCCTTTAATGATTGGACACTACAAATTCATTCTCTTCTTTAGGATAAATGAATTAAGGCTTTGGTTTTATAGGAAAAACTATGCTTCCCACCATTTTTTAGAATCAAAGTTTATTCTTCAATTGGGTAAACATTGATTCATGTAATAATCTCATTTTATTTCATGATTAGGCACCATGAACACATTTTTCACATTGGGATAAATGATATTGATGCTTTGATTTCGTAAGAAAAACTTCGCTTTCCACCATTTTTAGAATTAATGTTCATCTTTCAATAGGATAAACACGGATTCACATAATAATCTTCTTTCTTTTAATGATTGGGCACCATAAATTCATTTTCTTCATTGGGATAAATGAATTGAGGCTTTGGTTTCATAAGAAAAACTTTACTCCCACCATTTTTTAGAATCAAAGTTCGTTCATGAAATAGGATAAACATGGATTCATGTAATAATCTCCTTTTTCTTCATGAATGGGCACCGTAAACACATTCTCCTCATTGGGATAAATGATATCAATGCTTTGGTTTGATAATAAAAACTTTGGTTTCTACCATTTTTTGAATTAAAGTTCATCTTTCAATTAGGATGAGCATGAATTCACATAATAATCTCCTTTCTTTTAATGATTGCGCACCCTAAATTCATTCTCCTCATTGGGATAAATGAATTAATCTTTGGTTTCATAAGAAAAACTTCTCTTCCCACCAGTTTTTAGAAACAGAGTTAGTCTATCAATTGGGATAAAAATGAATTCATGTAATAATCTCCTTTCTTTCCATGATTGGGCACCATAAACACATTCTCTTTATTGGGATAAATGATATAGATGCTTTGGTTTCATAAGAAAAACTTATCTTTCTACCACTTTTAGAATTAATGTTCATCTTTCAATTGTTATAAACACTGTTTCACATAACAATCTCCTTTCCTTTAATGGTTGGGCACTACAACTTCATTCTCCTTTTTAGGATAAATGAATTGAGGCTTTGGTTTTATAACAAAAACTTCACTTTCCATCACTTTTTAGAATCAAAGTTCATCCTTCAATTTGGGTAAACATCGATTCACATAATAATCTTATTTCGTTTCATGATCGGGCTCTATGAATACCTTTTCCTCATTGGGATAAATGATATTGATGCTTTGGTTTCATGAGAAAAACTTCACTTTCCACCAGTTTTAGAATTAATATCCATCTTTCAATTGGGGTAAACACGGATTGACATAATAATCTCTATTCATTTAATGATTGAGCACTACAAATTCATTCTCCTCATTAGGATAAATAAATTGATGCTTTGGTTTCATGAGAAAAACTTCACTTTACACTATGTTTTAGAATTAAAGTTCATCCCTCAATTAGGATAAACATGGGTTCATGTAATAATCTCCTTTCTTTTCATGATTGGGTACCGTAAACACATTCTCCTTATTAGGATAATTGGTATAGATGCTTCAGTTTCACAAGAAGAACTTTTCTTACTACCATTTTTAGAATTAATGTTTATCTTTCAATTGGGATAAACACAGATTCACATAATGATCTGTTGTCTTTTAATGATTGGGCACCATAAATTCATTTTGCTCTTAAGGATAAATGAATTAAGCCTTTGGTTTCATTACAAAAACTTCACTACACACCATTTGTTAGAATCAAAGTTCGTCCATCAATTGGGATGACTTGGATTTCGTAATAATCTCCTTTTGTTTCATGATTGGGGACCATGAACACATTCTTTTCATTGGGATAAATGATATTGATGCTTTGGTTTCATAAGAAAAACTTATCTTTCTACCATTTTTAGAATTAATGTTAGTCTTTCAATTAGAATAAACATAGATTCACGTAATAATCTTCTTTCTTTTAATGATTAGGCACCATAAATTGATTTTCATTGCTTGGATAAAAGAATTAGGGCTTTGGTTTCATAACAAAAACTTCACTTCGTCAATTGGGATAAATATGGATTCACGTAATTATCTTCTTTCTTTTCATGATTGGGCATCACATTCTCCTTATTGGGATAAATGATATCAATGCTTTGGTTTCATAAGAAAAACTTCTCTTTCTACCATTTTTAGAATTAAAGTTCATCTTCAAATTAGGATGAGCACAGATTCACATAATAATCTCCTTTCTTTTAATGATTATGCCCTACAAATTCATTCTCCTCATTGGGATAAAAGAATTGATACTTTGGTTTCATAAGAAAAATTGTACTTCCTACATTTTTTAGAAACAAAGTTCCTTTACCAATTGGAATAAACACAAATTCATGTAATAATCTCCTTTCGTTTCATGATTAGGCACCATGAACACATTCTTTTCATTAGGATAAATGATATTGATGCTTTGGTTTCATAAGAAAAACTTCTTTTTCTACTTTTTTTAGAATTAATGTTCATTTTTAATTGTGATAAACACGGTTTCACATAATAATCTCCTTTCATTTAATGATTGGGCACCATAAATTCATTCTCCACTTTAGGATAAATGAATTGAGGCTTTGGTTTTATAAGAAAAACTTCACTTGTCACCATTTTTTAAAATCAAAGTTCATGCTTCCATTGCGATAAACATTGATTCTCGTAATAATCTCATTTCGTTTAATGATTGGGTTCTATGAACACATTTTCCTCATTGGGATAAATGATATCAATGCTTTGGTTTTATAAGAAAAACTTCTCTTTCTGCCATTTTTAGAATTAAAGTTCATCTTTTAATTAAGATGAGCACGAATTCACATAACAATCTCCTTTCTTTTAATGGTTGCACACCATAAATTCATTCTCCTTATCAGGATAAATGAATTAATGCTTTGGTTTCATAAGAAAAACTTCACTTCCCACCAGTTTTTAGAGACAAAGTTCATCTATCAATTGAGATAAACACAAATTCATGTAATAATCCCATTTTTTTCCATGATTGGGCACCATAAACACGTTCTCTTCATTGGGATAAATGATATAGATGCTTTGGTTTCATAAGAAAAACTTCTCTTTCTACCATTTTTAGAATTAAAGTTCATCTGTTAATTGGGATAAACACGAGTTCGCATAATAATCTCTTTTCTTTTAATGATTAGGTGCCACAAATTCATTCTCCTTATTAGGATAAATGATATTGATGCTTTGGTTTTATAAGAAAAACTTCTCTTTCTACCAGTTTTTAAATTAAAGTTTTCTTTCAATTGGGATATGCACAGATTCACAGAACAAACTCCATTGTTTTAATGATTAGGCACCCCAAATTCATTCTCCTCATTGGGATAAGTGAATTGATGCTTTGGTTTCATAAGAAAGACTTCACTTCCTACCAGTTTTTAAAATTAAAGTTCGTTTGTCAATTGGAAAAATCTCTTTTCTTTTCATGGCGAAGAACTATAAACTTATTCTCTTCATTGAGATAAATGCTATTGATGCTTTGGCTTCATAAAAAAGCTTATCTTTCTACTATTTTAAGAATTAATGTTCATTCATTATTTTGGTCAAACATGGATTCACATAATAATCTCCTTTCTTTTCATGATGAGGAACCATAAACATATTCTCCTAATTGGGATAAATAACATTGATGCTTTGGTTTCATAGGAAAAGCTTCTCTTTCTGCCATTTTTACAATTAAAGTTTATCTATTAATTAGGATAAACATAGATTCACATAACAATCACCTTCCTTTTCATGACTGGCCACCATAAGCATATTCTCCTCACTTGGATGAATGATATTGGTGCTTTGGTTTCATAAGAAAAACTTTTCTTTCTATAGTTTTTAAAATTACAGTTCATCTTTCAATTGGGATAAACAAGTATTCACATAATAATCTCTACTTTTTTAATGATTGGGTACCACAAATTCATTCTCCTTATTGGGACAAATGAATTAATGCTTTGGTTTCATAAAAAAAACTTTACTTCCTACCATTTTTTAGAATCAATGTTCTTCTATCAGTTGGGATAAACATGGATTCACATAATAATCTCCTTTCTTTTCATGATTGGCCACCATAAACACATTCTCCTCTTTGGGATAAATGATATTGACGCTTTGGTTTTATAAGAAAAACTACTTTTTCTACCACTTTTAGAACTAATGTTCGCCCATCGATTTAACCAAACACGGATTCATATAATCATCTCCTTTCTTTTCATGATAAGGAACCATAAACATATTCTCCTAGTTGAGATAAATGACATTGATGCTTTGGTTTCATAAGAAAAGCTTCTTTTCTTACCAATTTTTAAAATTAATGTTCCTCTGTTAGTTGGATAAACACAAATTCACATAACAGTCCCTTTCTTTTAATGATTGGGCACCATAAATTCATTCTCCTCATTGGGATAAATAAATTGATGCTTTGGTTTGTAAGAAAAACTTTACTTCTCACTATTTTTTAGAATCAAAGTTCATCTATCCATTGGGATAAGCATGGATTCGCATAATAATCTTAGTTCTTTTCAAGATTGGATACCATAAACACATTCTCCTCATTGGGATAAATAAATTGATGATTTGGTTTCATAAGATACACTTCTATTCCAACCATTTTTTAGAATCAAAGTTCATCTATCAACTAGGAAAAACATGGATTCATATAATAATCTCCTCTTTTTTCATGATTGGGCACCATAAACATATTTTCCTCATTGGGAAAAATGATATTGATGCTTTGGTTTCTTAAGAAAAACTTCTCTTTCAACCATTTTTAGAATTAATGTTCATCTTTCAATAGGATAAACACAGATTCACATAATAATCTACTTTCTTTTCATGATTGGGCACCATAAATTTGTCCTACTCATTGGGATAAATGAATTAATGCCTTTGTTTTATAAGAAAAACTTCTCTTTCTACCATTTTTAGAATTAATGTTCGTTCATCGATTTGGACAAACACAGATTCACATAATAATCTCCTATTGTTTCTTTATTTGGCACATAAACATATTCTCTTTATTGGGATAAATGATATTGATGCTTTGGCTGAACAAGAAAAACTTTTCTTTCTACTATTTTTAAAATTAAAGTTCATCTTTCAATTGGGAAAAACATGGATTCATATAATAATCCCCTTTCTTTTAATGATTGAGCACCGTAAATTCATTCTCCTCAATGGGATAAATGAATTGATGATTTGGTTTCATAAGAAAAACTTCTCTTTCTACTATTTTTAAAATAAATGTTCATCCTTCGATTTGGGAAAACATTGGATTCACATAATAATCTCCTTTTTTTTAATGGTTGGGCACAAAAATTTGTTCTCCTCCTTGAGATAAATGAATTCAGGCTTTGGTTTCGTAAGAAAAATTCACTTTCCACCATTTTTTGGAATCCAAGCTCATCTATCAATTGAGATAAATATTGGTTCATGTAATAATCTTTTTTTTTCATGATTGGGCACCATAAACACTTTCCCCTCATTGGGATAAATGAATTAATGCTTTGGATTCATAAGATAAACTTCACTTCAAACAATTTCTTAGAAACAAAATGTGTCTGTCAACTAGGACAAGCACGGATTCTCATAATAATCTCCTTTCTTTTCATGATTAGTACCATAAACACATTCTCCTTATTGCGGCAAATAATATTGATGCTTTGGTTTCATAGGAAAAACTTTTCTTTCTACAATTTTTGGAGTTAATGTTTGTCTTTCAATTAGGATAAACATAGATTCACATAATAATCTCTTTTCTTTTAATGATTAGGCATAAAAATTCATTCCCCTCATTAGGATAAATGAATTGATGCTTTGGTTTCATAAGAAAAATTCACTTTCCACCATTTTTTGGAATCCAAGCTCATCTATCAATTGAGATAAATATTGGTTCATGTAATAATCTTTTTTTTTCATGATTGGGCACCATAAACACTTTCCCCTCATTGGGATAAATGAATTAATGCTTTGGATTCATAAGATAAACTTCACTTCAAACAATTTCTTAGAAACAAAATGTGTCTGTCAACTAGGACAAGCACGGATTCTCATAATAATCTCCTTTCTTTTCATGATTAGTACCATAAACACATTCTCCTTATTGCGGCAAATAATATTGATGCTTTGGTTTCATAGGAAAAACTTTTCTTTCTACAATTTTTGGAGTTAATGTTTGTCTTTCAATTAGGATAAACATAGATTCACATAATAATCTCTTTTCTTTTAATGATTGGGCACAACAAATTCATTCCCCTTATTGGGATAAATGAATTGATGCTTTGGTTTCATAAGAAAAACTTCACTTCCTATCATTTTTTAGAACCAAGGTTCATCTGTCAATTGGGATAAGCATGGATTCACGTAATAATCTCCTTTCTTTTCATTGTTAGGAACCATAAACTCATTCTCCTTATTAGGAAATGATATAGATGCTTTGGTTTCATAAGAAGAACTCCATTTTCTACCATTTTTAGAATTAATGTTCGTCCTTCGATTTGGACAAACATGGATTCACAAAATAATCTTTTTTCTTTTCATGATTGGGCACAATAAACATAATCTCCTTATTGGCACAAATGATATTGATGCTTTGGTTTCATAAAAAACATATCTCTTTCCATAATTTTTATAATTAATGTTCATCCGTTGATTTAGGCAAAAACGAATTCACATAATAATCTCCTTTCTTTTAATGATGAGGAACCATAAACATATTCTCCTAATTGGGAGAAATGACATTGATGCTTTGGTTTCATACGAAAAGCTTCTTTTTCTACCATTTTTACAATTAATGTTCATCTGTCAATTGGGATAACCACAGATTCACATAATAATCTCTTTTTCTTTTATGATTTGGCACCATGAACACATTCTCCTCATTGAGAGAAAAAGACATTGATGCTTTGGTTTCATGAGAAACTTTTTTCCACTATTTTTAGACTTAATATTCGTTCCTCGATTTGGGCACACATGGATTCACATAATAATCTCTTTTCTTTTCATGATTGGGCACCATAAACACGTTCTCTTCATTGGAATAAATGATATTGATGCTTTGGTTTCATAAGAAAAACTTCTCTTTCTACTATTTTTAGAATTAAAGTTCATCTTTTAATTAGCGTAAACACAGATTCACATAATAATTCCCTTTCTTTAAATGATTGGGCACCCCAAATTCATTCTCCTCATTGGGATAAGTGAATTGATGCTTTGGTTACATAAGAAAAACTTTTCTCTCTCCTATTTTTAGAATTAATATTGATTTGACGATTTGGACAAAAATAGATTCACATAATAATCTCTTTTTTTTTAACGATTGGGCTCCATAAATTCCTTTTTTCTCATTGGGATAAATGAATTAATGCTTTTGTTTCATAAGAGAAGCTTCACTTTCTACCATTTTTTAAAGTCAAAGTCCATCTATCAATTAGGATAAACATGGATTCATATAACAATCTCTTTTTTTTTAATGATTGTGCACCATACTTCATTCTCCTTCTTGGGATAAATGAATTGAGGCTTTGGATTAATAAGAAAAACTTCACTTCCCATCATTTTTTAGTAGAAAAACTTATCTGTCAATTGGGATAAACATTGATTCATGTAATAATCTCCTTTGTTTTCATGATTGGGCACCATAAACACATTATCCTTGTTAGGATAAATGAATTAAGGCTTTGGTTTCATAAGATAAACTTCTCTTCAAACCATTTTTTAGAAAAACTATTCATCTATCAACTAGGACAAACATGGATTCACATAATAGTTTCCTTTGTTTTCATGATTAGGCACCATAAACACATTCTCCTGATTGGTGTCACAACAAACCCTAAGGTGGATCCTTGCGAATCTATTGGTGAGTACAACTTAAAATATTTTCCTGACATGGAAATGTCTTCTTGATCGAGACTTTTCTTTAGTGATGTGATGAGAATGAGAATGTACGGATTCTCGACTTGTGGTACAATGAAGGGGACCATATGATAAATCGTTTATCTTATTGGTCTTAGATGACCATTATGAAATAGCCAACGCTAGGAGTCACCACTGATCATTTAGGGCTAGGCATGACTGGATGCCTATTGAAACCTATGTTTTTAGTTATGAAACTCAAAACATCGATCCCGTGGTTACTTAGTATAAAGATTAATCATTGGGTTCAAGAATTGGTCACGCACGATGAGCTACAAACCTCTTCGTGATGCTCAAAATCAATACCTTACTAGCTATGTCTCAGTTTCGATTCTTTCGATCTTAACTTATTATTATTTCGATATAACCCCTTTTAATGCAATAATCTTATAGACATACAAATCCAGGTTTTGATGAAAAAGATTTAATCTTATATATGCCCTAGAGAGATAGGGAATATAAAGATTTTTCAATAAAAATTTGGATTTTAGTTTAAAAAATAGAATATTCCACTCTAGGCACTGAAGAGATACCCACATGGAATATTACCTTTAGTTTTACTTGAAATGATTGGAAAACATGAATGGAAATAATCATCACAAAGAAATCATGTTAGTAAGGCAATAAATGAAGTAACATAACATGGATCATTCAATGCAATGATAAAGAAAAGGGATGGACTATGGGAATTTATCTCGCAATTGGCATCAATTATCTAGGAATAACCAAATCGATAATTTTCGAGATGCATCTGGGTTTCTTGATTAAATGAGGTTTGTTTGATATATTCATGAAAGTCCAGGAAGGAGAAAAATTTAATTGAATTTGAAATAAAGGGTTGAAGTATCCCCTCGGAAAGATAGGGTTAAAGTATCCTGTGGATTACAAATAATTTTGAGAAAGAAAGATTTCTAAATTTTTACAATTTTGAAAAATGGGGTTGGAGTATTCCCTCGAAAGGTCAGGATTGTAGTATCCCAAAAGTTATATATCTGACACTCTTTAAAGAAGTAGAGTTGAAAAAAAATTAAGTTGACAAAACTTTATAATTTAGAAAATGAGAGTATTTTGATGACTTTTGGCAAAAGAAATTATTATGAATGAGGATGGTAAAGATGTAAAATATGTTCGTGCCTTGATACAAGCCTATTCCAAGCATGTTTTCGAGGCTGATCTGGGTGATATGGTGACATTCAAATGTCTCGAGATGAAATTTGGGGAAACAACTTAATTTTGACCATGATCAAGAATAGGGGATAGCATTACGCTATCCCACTTTCTAAATTTATTCTAAATTAGTTTGAAGGCTTTAGAAGGTGGACAAATACCATTAGAAAGGTAACTCAACGACAGTCAATTTAAAAATATTCCTAATATCCCAGTAAGTCACTTTTTAAGGGAATAAATTTTCAAGTTTGGATTAATTTCGCTGCTGGCAGAGTTTACGAGGGACAAGGTGTATCAAAATTTGTCTGGACTCATTTGGTATCAAAAAATTACAAATAATACTTTTTCAGAAAGGGAATTTCATGAACTTTTTAGGAAAAATTCTGGATGGATTTGGAAAAATCGTTTAATGGGCCTAAAAAGCCCAACCAGAATGCACTTTGTTTACTCTAGGGATTCTAGACAGTCTATGTTTAAAAAATCATAACTCTTTCATTTGGACTGATCTGGGGATGAAGAAGACTTTTTTTAAAGATATTTTGACACATATTCCAAGAAAAATATTAGAAAATTCATGAAAAATCCTTTAGGATTTTAAAGTGATTTTTCAATTTGTAACAGTTGTGCTGCCAACAGAGGGCAAAGCAAAGCAGGGTATATTTCTTATTTTCTTTATGTTTATGGGTCCAAACTCAAGTTATTTACATTCAAACATCCTTGACTAAATGGAAAGACTGGCATGAGCATCACAAACTCATTTGCATAGCCTAGAAGTAATTTGGGATGATGAAGTAGCCCATTGATCATACCACTCAAGGTTTTAACTCAAAAACAAGGCACAAACATTTAGGGAACAAGTGCAAGGTCATTTTTGTTGCAAAATCAAAAGATTTTAGTTCGTTTAACCAAGATTCTAGATCTGGAAAGCTTAATTTTTCCCAAGATATTTTACTAACTTTAAAGAAAATGATAAATCCATGCTAATCCTTATTGGTTGAGGCTAACATGCTTGGCTTCGGGAGGTTTTGAAAATCAATTTTTAACAGCCATCAAACATGCATTTTGACAAAGAGAAGACAAAAAACATACAAGAGGATGGTACATAACATGAATAGGGATGCTAACTTTACCAATGGTCTAGACAAAGGAAATATTATACATTTTGACAAAAAAATGTTATGGATACTAAAAATGCCAATGATTCATGAAAAGATGTAAGCTAATGTATAAATATGCTTGAAATTTGTTAGGCTAATGATTCATACATGGATTAATCGTAACAAGATGCATGGATATGGCATAAAATGTATGAGCAAGAGCTATCAAAATAATAAGGATGAAATGGGGCATTTTACACATCAAAGGGGCATTAATGCATCTAAATCCTAAACTACCACAACCAAAAGCCACAATAATGCATGAGAATCCTAAGAGGGTGATGGAAAATGAAGAGTTCACTAAATTGATAAAGATGCTAAAAAACAAAAAATGTAAGTGACAGAGTAAGAAGTTATACCAACAACTTTAATTCTTGGCCAAATAGTTGAAGCAGCAAAGATGGCTTGAATTCCCCTCTTTTCTTTGTTGTTAACAAGCAAGAAGAACAGAGAAACAATGAGGTTTTGGTTCTGGTTTACAATGTGTAGAGGTTAAGAGTGAGTGTTCTGGGATTGTTTTTGGGTACTGAGTGAAGAGCTATGGGATTTGGTTTTCTTGGTGTAGAAATGTGTTTTGGAAGCTGAAAATGAGTTGGAATCTAACCTTCTTGAGTTGCGATATAAGTGGTTTATTTATACTAGTATTTTGGAGCCAATTTAGAGGGGTTTTTGGTCATTTCTCAAGGGGGACAAAGTGTGTTAGCTTGGTGGCTATAGAGTGGCTATAGGGAGCAACTTGCTGCCAATATGATGGACATAGGGTGGCTGGTTTAAATGCTGAAATGATTTTCCAGTAAATAGGGTGTCTGATGGTGATCTTAACTAACAAACTAAGGAGAAGTAGGGTGATCATGTGACATTGACCTTTTTGATCTAATTTAAACTTAAAAAAAATGTTTTAATTCATTCAAAAGTCTAACTTCATAATATGATAAGGGTTTTAATTTTTTCAGATGCAAAGAAACAAGTTAAAAATTAAGCTTTTGATTAATGATGGTGAGTCAAAAATACCCAGACCATGGAAAATTAGCCTGGTTGCTAAAAAAAATTACCTCAGACAAAATAAGGTGTCTACAATTGGGAAAAATTATATTGATGCTTTGGTTTCATAAGAAAAACTTTTCTTTCTACCATTTTTTAAATTAATGTTCATCTTTCAATTGGAATAAACATGGATTCATATAATAATCCCTTTTCTTTTAAAGATTGGACACCATAAATTCATTCTCCTCATTGGGATAAATGAATTGATGCTTTGGTTTCATAAGAAAAACTTTTTTTCTATGATTTTTAGAATTAATGTTTGTTCGTCGATTTGCACAAACATGAATTCACATAATAATCTCCATTATTTTAATGATTGGACTTCACAAATTCAATCTTTTCATTGGGATAAATGAATTAATGCTTTGGTTTTATAAGAAAAACTTCACTTCTCACCATTTTTTAGAGTCAAAGTTTGTCTATCAATTGGGATGAATCTAGATTCAAGCAACAATATCTTTTGTTTTCATTATTAGGAACCATAAACTTATTATCCTCTTTGGGATAAATGACATTGATGCTTTGGTTTCATAAGAAAGCCTTTTCTTCCAACCATTTTTTAGAATCAAAGTTTATCTGTCAACTCGGACAAACACAGATTCACATAATAATCTCCTTTCTTTTCATTATTGGGCACAATAAACACATTCTTCTCATTGGGATAAATGATATTGAAGCTTTGGTTTCATAAGAAAAATTTCACTTCCCACCATTTTTTAGAATCAAAGTTCATCTGTCAATTGGGACAACCATGGATTCATGAAGTAGGCTCCTTTCTTTTCATGATTGGGCACCATAAGCACATTTTCCTTATTGGGATAAATGATATTGATGCTTTGGTTTCATAAGAAAAACTTTTCTTTCTACCATTTTTAGTGCTAAAGTTTGTCATTCAATTAGCATAAACATGGATTCATATAATAATCTCTTTCTTTTTTAATTATTGGGCAACATAATTTTTTCTCCTTGTTAGGATAAATGAATTAAGGCTTCGAATTGATGCTTTGGTTTCATCAGAAAAACTTCTCTTTCTACCATTTTTAGAATTAATGTTCGTTGGTCGATTTTGACAAACATGGTTTCACATAATAATCTTCTTTCCTTTAATGATTGGGTGCCACAAATTCATTCTCCTCATTGGGATAAATGAATTGATGCTTTGGTTTCATACGAAAAACTTCTCTTTCTACCATATTTAGAATTAATGTTTGCTAGTCCATTTCAAAAAACATGGCTTCACGTAATAATGTCCTTACTTTTCATGATTGGGTATTATAAACGCATTCTCCTCATTGGGAGAAATGATACTCATGCTTTGGTTTCATAAGAAAAACATCTCTTTCTATGATTTTAGAACTAATGTTTGTTTTTCAATTGGATAAACACGGATTTGCATAATAATCTCCTTTCTTTTAATGATTGGGCAACACAAATTCATTCTTATCATTTGGATAAATGAATTGATGCTTTGGTTTTATAAGAAAAACATCTATTTCTACCATTTGTAGAATTAAAGTTTGTTTTTCAATTGGATAAACACGGATTTACATAATAATCTCCCATCTTCTAATGATTGGGCACCATAAATTCATTCTCCTCATTGGGATAAATGAATTGATGCTTTGGTTTCATAAGAAAAACATCTATTTCTGCCATTTGTAGAATTGAAGTTCATTTTTCAATTGGATAAACACGGATTCACATAATAATCTCCATTCTTCTAATGATTGGGCACCATAAATTCAGTCTCCTCATTGTGATAAATGAATTGATGCTTTGGTTTCATAAGAAAAACTTTTTTTCCACCATTTTTAGAATTAATGTTCATTGTTCGATTTAGACAAACATGGTTTCACATAATAATCTCCTTTCTTTTCATGATTAGGCATCATAAACGCTTTCTCCTTATTGGGATAAATGATACTCATGCTTTGGTTTCATAAGAAAAACATCTATTTCTACCATTTGTAGAATTAAATTTCTTTTTTCAATTGGATAACACGGATTCACATAATAATCTCTTTTCTTTTAATGATTGGGCACTAGAAATTAATTCTCCTTATTGGGATAAATGAATTGATGCTTTGGTTTCATAAGAAAATTGCTCTTTTAACCATTTTTAGAATTAATGTTCATTGATCGATTTCGAAAAACATGGTTTCACATAATAGTCTTCTTTCTTTTTGTGATTAGGCATCATAAACGCATTCTCCTTATTGGGATAAATAATATTCATGCTTTGGTTTAATAAGAACAACATCTCTTTCTACCATTTTTAGAATTAAAGTTCGTTTTTCAATTGGATAAACACGGATTCACATAATAATCTCCTTTCCTTTAATGATTGGGCACCATAAATTCATTCTCCTTATTGTGATAGATGAATTGATGCTTTGGTTTCATAAGAAAAACTTCTCTTTCCACCATTTTTAGAATTAATGTTCGTTATTTGATTTCGACAAACATGGTTTCACATAATAATCTTCTTTCTTTTTGTGATTAGGCATCATAAACGCTTTCTCCACGTTAGGATAAATGATATTCATGCTTTGGTTTCATAAGAAAAAAATCTTGTTCTATGATTTTTAAAACTAATGTTCGTTTTTCAATTGGATAAATATGGATTTACATAATAGTTTCCTTTCTTTAATGATTGGGCACCATAAATTTATTCTCGTCATTTGGATAAATGAATTGATGCTTTGGTTTTATAAAAAAAAAAATCTATTTTTACCATTTGTAGAATTAAAGTTCATTTTTCAATTGGATAAACATGGATTCACATAATAATCTCCCGTCTTCTAATGATTGGGCACCATAAATTCATTCTCCTCGTCGGGATAAATGAATTGATGCTTTGGTTTCATAAGAAAAACATCTATTTCTACCATTTGTAGAATTGAAGTTCATTTTTTAATTGGATAAACACAGATTCACATAATAATCTCTGCTCTTCTAATGATTGGGCATAATAAATTCATTCTCCTCATTGTGATTGATGAATTGATGCTTTGGTTTCATAAGAAAAACTTCTCTTTTGACCATTTTTAGAATTAATGTTTGTTGTTCGATTTCAACAAACATGGTTTCACACAATAATCTCTTTTCTTTACGTGATTAGTCATCATAAACGCTTTCTCCTCATTGGGATAAATGATATTCATGATTTGGTTTCATAAGAAAAACATCTCTTTCTACCATTTTTAGAATTAATGTTTGTTTTTCAATTAGATAAACACGGATTCACATAATAATCTAATGGAGATCAACATGCACAAACTCCTATTTCCAACCATTCTTATGATCCTTTGAAAGGAATTAGAGGTCCAATGGCTAGGGCAAAGTCTAAACGCATGGAGCAAGCTTTGCAAGGACTAATCATGGAAATGCAAGCAAAGGAGGCTGTTCAAAATGAATCAGATGCATTACCAAGATTGATCACTTTTTACATTGTGTTGAGGCTAGAAAGAAAAGATGAATAAAGCTTGGAGCCCAATTCATATGTCCAAGATGAATGGAGCCTAATTTGCATGTATTCATGGGCCTATAGATTAGGATTGCAGATTTTCTAATTTTTTTTACTTTTCATGTTTTTAATTTATTTAGATAATTCCTAATTAGATTACGATAAGCAGTAGACTTTATCTTTATTGATTAGGACTGTGTTTAGGATTTTAAGTTGTTTAGATAAGCCCTAATCAGATTAGGATTAGGAATAAACTTTTCCATATTGATTAGGATTTCCTTATTCAGTTAGGGCTGTATAGATTTGTGGCCTATATAAGGGAGTCTTATTCATGTAATTCAGCAGATTTGAATAAAAAAAATACTTGAGAGTTTTTCACTTTGTGAGAACTTCTTCTTTTTTCTTTAAACAAGAACTCAGTTTGATCTTAGCAGGGTAGCTTGTGGCGATCAAAATTGTTATAACTTTGGTTCTAATCAGCAGGTTTGATTAGGGTCAAGTTCTCTTTGCTTGACTTTGAAGATGATCC
>JBBYHM010071809.1:0-22505 GCA_038381775.1 Adansonia rubrostipa
ATCTAATTATTAAAAAATAAAAATTTAATTGAATTTGTCACAAAGTCATCACTATTTTTGTCATTATCAATTTTTTTCAATCCTTTAGATGGAATAGTTCATCATAATAATGCTATCATAAATTAGTGATAGAATTTCCGTCATAGAATCTGTCATAAAATTTATTTCATTTATCGAAAAACTTTTGATAAAAAAATCAAATTAATTAAATCTGTGATAAATTTGTCACTACATGCTGTTATTATTTTTTATTTTCATAATTGCGATGGACATTTCTGTCACAAAGTGTTGTGAGAAAATTTTTTCAATTGCAATTAATGTTTTGTGATGGAATATTGATGCTGTCACTTTCACATCATAAATCATTTACTAATTTTTGTTAAAAGGAAAAACTTTTATTCAAAGATTATTTTTGTCACAATTTCATTATTACTCTATACTAGAGGCTATATCAGTGATGGAAAAACTGTGATAGAACAATTAAGACATTTTTCTAGTAGTGTTTTGTTTCAATTTAGTTATATGTTTATATTAATAAAATATCTAGTACAGATCATATCTTCACTTAATTTGAAAACCATATGGCTTTGATTGATTTTAAGAAGTTGGGGAATTTCATTGGAAATCTTTAGGGTAAAAGAGAATATCTAATGATGAATCAATGGATTAGAGGATTTTGAAAAGCAAATAATGGAGTTATTTATTCTTGATGTGTGTAAACACCTAATTTTGTTATGGCTCCAAGATCAAGAATTGGGGAGCCATCCTAGTGGGGGCTAGCCTCCTCTGCATGGACCGAGCATTTTTAAAGTCCACTCGATTATGTTTAGATGATCGCTTGCACCTATAATTAAAAAAATTTATACTTTTAGGGTTTGTAGAGAGCAAACCAATAAAAAAAGAACTTCAAAGAGAAACAAATTAGCTTTTAAATTAATTATTATGGAATTGTGAAAAATTTTGAGCCTTATGTCACAGTTAATGTTTTTAAAAAAATTCAAAATTTATGAATTCATTGTTGGACATTTTTATCGATACTTGTTCAATATTTGTGTTGATACCTACTTTAAAAAAAATTGAAAATTATGGAGGAAAAGTCTGTAATAGCATTTATACCATGAGGTGTGAAAATGTCATATTTATTTATTTATTTATTTATTTATAATTTCGGATAGTATCTTGAATTTCTTTTTCATAAAAATTTTCCCTTAAATTCTTTTCAAATTTTGGATTTTTTCATTAGTGATAGAAATTTTCAATTAAATATTTTGGAGACTCAAATTAATTTTGAATTTTTTTCATACTTTCCTAATGCGAAATTTTCTCTTCCATATGGTTTTTCTCATAAACTTTTTATGAGTTTAGAATGTTTATTTTTTTCTTCTTTTTTCACAAACATGAGATTTTCTTATTTAGCCATATTTTAAATAATTCTTAATTAGAATTTAACACTTAGGATATTTTTCAAATATTTTAACTATGAATTTTTCGTGCATGGAAATTTCCACTTACTCTTTTTGATGGGAATTGAGTTCTTTGACACATGACATCTTGGGAATACTCATGCATCATTTTCAAAAAAAAAAAAAGTAAAATTCTTTTAAGTTTTTTAACATTTTCCATCCAAATTTTCCTAATTAGGTTTTTATACATTAATTTTATTAATTCAATTTTCCTTATGGATTCTTGTTGGAATTCTTACATGATTGGATTTTAATTCATCATTTGAATACATGAATTTCAATCCACCTTTTGTTCTTTACAATTTAGTCCTTTCAATTTAAATTTTTTTTCATTTGATTTTCGAGTAAGGGCTTTTTACTCTTGAATTCCTTATTTATTTTTTATGCATATGTACACAAGGCCTTAATAAAATATTTTTATACATGGAAATTTGTAATTTGATTTTTGTGTGTGGATATTTTTCCAATTTTGAGCACTATTTGGTTTCATAAGCTTGGAAAAATTAATCCAAAGCTTAGTATTTGATTAGTTTGGCATATGAGCCATACTTTTTATATGTAATTTTATTTTTTCTAATTTATGTCTAATTAGAATTTATACTTAGAATCTTTGTACATATTTTTCCCCAATTTTGGACATCATTTATTAATTTGATTAACTAAGCTTAGGAAATTAATCGAAAGCTTATGGGATTGAATTTATTCAATTAATTTAACATACAAACTATAATTTTGTTATTTTTTCTAAGTTATATTTCATTATAATTCAAATTCAAATTTATTTTTTATTTAAATTAAGTTTGATTTCATTCCAATTTCCACATGTAGTTCATCCAGTGGAGACAAAAACTATTAGGCATAATAATGCCTTAACCTTATATGTTGGCCCCTCATAACCCTCCCATGTAATAGTGTCTCGACCACTAACTAAATTTGATGGGATAATTAAACAAAAATTTGGAAAAAAGAAAAATGAAAGAAATAGGGAAACATTCAGCCAAGGGATATCCCCCTTTGGCTTATCCTCTTTCCTTAGCTTCATGAAGATCTTCTTGATTATGAAAACAAAAATTGGTTTTTTTTTTCTAAATGCTTTTCAAAGATTTTAAGCTTTTAGAAAGGTATTTTTCTTTAAAAGATTTTGCTCATTCATAACTTTTTTTAATACCATTCGTTCTTTTCATCCCTTACTAAAAGCTTCATGATCATAATGCATTTAGGTAGTAAGTTTGTGCCATGGTAGACACTAACTTCAAGGCCAAACTTTAAAGCAATGACTAAATTCTTTGATTTTCTTATTTTTATTGGATTCAATGTTTTTCAATTTTTTTTTGTTTTTTTTTAAGTTGGATTTGTTAAATTGTGTTTTTATGAATTAATAGTAATTTTAGCATGACTGATTTTGCATGTTTATGCATTAGTGCATGTATTTAAGTTATTCTATGTTTCCATAAAATTTTTGACTTCGTGATTTTTCACATTTTTTTGAACTTGCTTGTGGATTTTGTTGTGGATATAATTTTGAGATCATTAAAATTTTTTTATGGTATAAAACATATCATTATGATCATGTTCAACATGAAAAATATTTGTTTGGAGGATTTTCAATTTTGGCCAAATGCTTTAAATGATTTTGGGCAAATTTTTTTTCTTCCAAAAGTGAGCTTAATAAGCATAACTATGTGCAAACCTGATCTTATGGTTTTATTCCAATTTTAAAGCTAAGTGATGAGCAATGATAATGTTTTAATTTATTCTACTCATTGTTTTAATTCTCATGGATACAAAAATTTTAAATTAAAATTTACTTTGGTGGTTTTTTTTTAAAAAATGTTCATGTGATTTTTGATTGATTTTATGATGTTCTATATATCTTATGCCATGTTTATACTTCAAGTTGCATGCATGCATTTGAATCCATTTTATGATCCATGCACATTTGGTTGATGCATTTGGTGTATGTGTGACGTTGATTATGGATGTTGGTTGAATTTGTGAATTTTGGTACATGTGTTGGTTTGGGTACTGTAAACTTCATTTTAAAACTATGCATAATAGGTTTTTAGCATTTTTTTTCTATTGTTGGCCGAATATCAAAGAGATATTTAGGCAAGTTTCACTTTTTATTTTCAAGGCTCTTAAAGATGATTTGGAATATTTAGAAATATAATTTTTAGGCCCATAAAAGGTAATTTAGACCTTGGCTGAATAGGTTAGGGAGTGGTTTTCAATTTCCTAAGTTGATTCCATCATTCTTAGGCCATTTTGTAATCAGCTCAAGCTTTAGGGACTAAATTACAATTTATAAAATTTCATCTAAGGTCATCTATACTTGGCTGAATGGGTTAGAGTCCATTATACAAATTTTCCATTCTTTTTAGGCATGTTTATGTACTTTTCACGCATTCCTAAATTAGTTAGGGTTATTTTGCAATTTTGAAAAGTTTAGAGATAATTTAGCAAATTCTTATCATGTTAAGGCTATTAAGGTTAATTCGAAACAAAATTTTCCACATAGGATAAATTGGTCATTTTACCTTAAAACCAAGTCCCTAAAAGTCACGTAAGCACTTTTCACATGCATTTTAAGGTACTTTAGTCATTTTATTTTAAAACTGAGTCTTTAAGGGTCACATAAGCAACTTTCATGTTAGATGCACTTATGGATAGTTAGCAATTTTGTTTTACAGCCAAGTCCTTAATGGTTACATAAACACTTTTCATGTCACATGTACTTTAAGGGTATGTCAGTCATTTTAAAATCTTTTAAGGTCATCAGGAACTTTCATGTCGAATGTGCACTTTAGGGGACATATTGGTCCTTCCAACCATAATCGAATTTTTTAGGTCTAGTTTCGTACAATATCATCGAAATGAAGTCTTATGGATTTGTTTTTATTACCAAGTCATTAATGAAACCAGTGCTTGAAAGATCAAGGCAATGTCCCTGAGTTAAGATAGTAGGCAAATTTCTCCTAGAATATGAGAGGTTTACAAGTTACTTTAATAATGAGATACCTTTTTCAAAACAAGTAAGGTTGAGATTTTTTAAATTTTATAAAAGAAAACTTCATATTTCATCGGTGTCATTTGGTAAGATATGAATGACATTTTGATTTCAAAAATACTAAAATTGGCTTTTCTTATAAATGGTATAATAAATTTTCAGTAAAATTTTTTAAAATATGAAAATTATGATTAAATATAAATACTAAAACCGAGTGAAAGTTGGGATTTAAGTTAACAGTTAATTAAGAGGTACTGATTTTTAAGGTCACGAGTGGCATCGAATCTTTACTTATGTCGTAACTAACTCCTAAACCCTTTCACACGATCTTTATTTAATACGTGAATCTCAGCATTTGTTTATAAGGGTTTTGCAACCTTTAAGAAATTAAGTCCGACAAGTGACCAGTCTTACTTAGACAAAATAGATTGATGGTAACTAACAATCATTTGGGGTTAAGTCGAGTGAATTCACTTTGATTATTTGGTCCCTAACATGATAACAAAAAAGAAGTAAAAATTGGGATTCACCTGCCTTTAAGTTAAGCACATTAGGATTCATCTCTCGACATGTTGTGATAGTGGAATTTCCATCATCGGATGATAACATTCTTTAATCACTGTTTTTGAAAAAGAAAATTTATTTTGAGCCAAAATATATGTTAAAAACAAAATGGATATGCTTGATTTTTTAAGAAATTTCATATAGCATTTGGCCTTCCATTATGATCATGTAAGTAGATTATTGTTAAGTTTTATATTTTTAAAAAAGATTGGAAATTGAATTTCTAAAATAGATTTACTTTATTTAAACGGTAAAAACCATTACTAAAGATAAAGCCATTTTGCAAGTAATGGAGATCTATCAACTTAAAATAATGGTGGTGGATTTGTAACAAAATCTAGTAAAAGTGGATAGGTTTTTGGATTTATATAACATTTTTTTGTCCCTTATGGTGTGTTTTTGCTAAAACTATTGGACAATATAATCTTTCACAAAGGGTCATCATTTTGGAATTCACAATCTTTGGCAGGGTTTCATAAAAGTTGAATATTTTCAGTTTGAAAATTGGTTCACTAGCAAACTATGGTAATAAAAATTGTCTCCAATTATCTATTTTTATGTATATATGTAAATATATTTTGATGATAACTTCTTTTGTAATTAGATAATGTTATTAGTTTTTTATATTAGTAAACTTTTAGTGATATTAATTTTTAACATTGGTTGCCTTAATTTACAGGTTGGACGAGGATAATTTCTAGAAAAATGAATCTATCTTAGTCTCTTTTGAGGAATATGATTTTTTTATATTATTAATGTCATGTAAAATAACGATCTTCAGGACTATTATGGCAATGAATTATTATATGAGTCTTGTTTTGTGGTGAAATTATATGACTTTATTTTTGGATAATTGCTTGATAAGTATTATGAAGAATTGAAACTAGCATTCAGAATGTTAAAACATAATATCATATTCTAATGGACCTTGACTCAATATTAAGGTGAATTTCCTTTTCAATAAAGTACTATTTAACTAATTTCTTTAAAATAAAATTGAAATTTGAGAGTAGCAAAATAAAAATAAAATCAATAAATGAAAAAAATTATTTTGCTTCAATCTCTTCCATAATGCATCTTCAAATATTACAGATAAAATTATAATTCATGCAAAATATAATACGATATAATTTCTTTAATTCTTATATAATATTCATAAAAATGATTGCAATAAGATATTGCATACCTATAGTAAGGAGCTTTTTCTTAAGCAAAGGTAGTTTAAAAATCTTTTTTGTTAAAAAAAAATCACTTTTAAACTTATGTCTTTTAATATACCATTTTAAAATAAAGTAAATCCTAATTAGATTAAAGAGTAAAACAATCTATTAAAACTCTATCTATCTTTTTTGTTTTTTTAGGTTATCTTTTGCTTGTTCTTATTTCTACATCTGAACATCTTATCAAAAATATCAGTCTATTCCTGAATTTATTAATTGTTTAATTTAATATGTGTTTAAAATTTATTGAATTATATATATTTGTGATGAGATCATAAAACCTTATCTACAATCGAAAACTAAATTTCATAAAAAAGAAATCTTAAGCCTTACCAAGTTAGAACAAATATTTTTTTGATAAGATCAAGCATATAGGCATTAGTAAATTCTTTCTTTTACTGCCATCTAAATTTGTAAGTAAAACCATTCAAGAGTTAATTAACTACATTTTTTTTCATTTTTTAGAAGGTTTCATAACATGATTTATTAAACACTAATTAAAATACTAAGTCTACACCTCCGAATAAATTTGTGTGGATAAAATGATATCTATATTTGAGAAAAAAAGATAAAAATTGAGCTTTAAATGAGTTTCTAAATTTTTTTTTGAAATTTTATATTTTTTTAGAGGACAATAAAGAAAAGAAGGTTAGTTTATAAAAGAAAACTAACATACATGTGTAAAAAAACGATATAAATAATAATATGGCACTATATAGCAAAAATATCTTATTTAGAGAATAAAGATTAAAAGTATTTAGAAAATAAAAAGTTTTAATTAACCCTAGTGTGTAAGAACAAGACTCCATAAACATTTTAATCTATGTTGTGTTGTTGTACGCTTTTTTTTTTATTTTTTATTCCATATATAAGATCTACTTAGATCCCAAAGCTTACCATATTCTCATGTTCTTTTATTTATATGTATTAAAAAAGTTTATAAAAAGTATTAGTATAATGATTAAACATTCATATATTTTAATCTTATTTATTTTGCTCAATTTTAAAAATTTTTTCTATCAAGAGATAAATTATCATCATATTGAGATACGTACATATTCATCTATGCTGATCAAAATTTTGAAAGACCATATTTGTAACCTTTCAAAAATGACATGAATGTTACTCATTTGAATAATTTAATAATGTAGACTTTGTGATTGATGAAAAAAGAAATGTAAAATTATAATTTGCTTGATAATTATGCAGACATATATATTGATATTAAATTAACATTTTCTATTTATGAAGGTCAATGTTATCTTTAATTCAAAACTGCATGAATGGAATAACCATAGACACATATACTAATGAATTAAAATTTGGTAGATAAAGAATCAAATTTTGGTGCTATTTTTTGTCTAATTATATTGATGAATTAGTAAGACATGATTATAAATGTTTGAAAAAAGATAAAAACTCAAAAACAAAAATGGTGCCATATGATTTAAAAGGGTTTTCTAAGTTACTCAAATCAATAACAAGTAAGATATCATTTGGTTTATAAAATATAGTAACATTTATTTTTCATATTATTTAATAAAACATCTTGTAAAGATCATCTTTAATTAATTCGAAATGATGTAGCTTGATGGATTTAAAGAAGTTGAAGAATTCATTTGAGACCTTTAGGATAAAAGAAAATATCTAATGACTAATGGATGGTTTAAAGGATTTGCCAAGTAGTTGATAAAGTAGATTTCTAAATGTGAAAATTTTTTATCATGGGATTAAAATAATCTTAATCAACTACTTTTTATAAATTTTTTAATTTTAGGTCGATGTATAATATTAAAGATAATATGGATATATATTTCTAATCATAAAAGTAGAAAATTGTTTTAGTTATACCGCTTCAATGATATTTGAAATTGAAATTTCTAATATAGAATTTTTTTTTTGCTTGCACTAAAGATATTTACAAGTAATGGAGATCTATCCACTTAAAAAGATGGTGGCGGATTTGCAAGAAAATTTGGCAAAGGTGAAAGAATTGTTGGATTTATTTAGGTAGTAACTTTTTATCTCTTATAGTATATTTTTGCTAAAACTATTTGACATAGTATAATCATATTTTGCTTTTTTTTTAATAATATTTGTGATATGTCTATAATATTTAGCCTTTCACTGTTAGAAGTTATTTACTAAAATAAGATGGGAATAAATTGGGTTAAACCTTTCACAAGGTATCATCATTTTTGAATTCACAATTTTAGGTAAGGTTTAATAAAAGTTAAACTTTTCTAACATGAAAATTGACTTACTAGAAAAACTTGGTAAGAAATATTTTGTTTCCTGTAATCTATTTTGTTGTCTAAATGTAAATATATTTTGATGATAGCTTCTCTCCATAATTAGATAATGCTATTATGTTTTTTAAATTGTTAGTCTTGTAGTTAATATTTAATGTTGGTTACCTTAAGTTACAAGTTAGATGAGGAAAGCTAGATAAAAAAAATCTATCTCAATTAGTTTTTTATTTTAGTTTGAGGAATATAATGAAAACTTTATGTGAGTAAAATGATGATTTTAGGATCGTTATCATGATGAACCATTATATGAGTTTTGGTTTGGGGCTAAATTATGTGATTTCATTGAAATTATTACTAATAAGTATTATAAAAACTTGGAATCAAAATTCAAATTGTCAAAACATCATATCATATTCTTTAAAGGATTTTGACGCAAATAATTAGGGTAAATTTATTTTTAATTAAGTAATTAATTTAATTAAGTATTTTTTAAAAAATTAAAATTAAAAGTTGATAGTAGCAAAAGGAAAATAAAAATTAACAAATGTACTCATTTTTCTTCTTTCATCTTTCCTCCTATCAAATTAAATAAAAAAACTATTTTGCTATTCCATAGTGCATCTTTTAATATTATAAACATGACAAGAATAAAATCAAAATTCATACATAATAATTGCTTTAATTTTTACATACAATTCTTATGAGATATTTCCATGCCTATAATATCAAGTTTTTTTCTTAAACAAGGGTAGTTTAAAATCATTTTTTATTACCTCTTTTAAACTTATTTCCTTTAAAAAATAAAGTAAGCCCCAATTAAGTACTCTATACAATCTATTAAAACTTCATTTACCTTTTTTGTTTTTTTTTTTTTTGTTTTTGTCTTTACCAGTTCATTTTTTTTATTTCAATTTGTTTTGTCTTGTTCTTAAAATACCAAAGTCTACTTCTATTTTCAAACAACTTACTCATAGTAATCTATTAGTGTATAATTAAAATTTTTGAACGATTCATATTTGTGAAGAAATTATAAAACCTTTATCTATAATAAAAAAAATAGTAGAGATTTTAAGGTATACCAACTTAGAATTTTTTTTAAATAAGATCAAATGAAGGGGTATAAGTTTTAATGAATTTTTTCTTTTATTTCCATCCAAATTTGTTAATAAAAACCATCAAAGAGTTAATTGCTTATATTTTTTTCTTTGTTTGAAAAAAAGAAATTTTTTTTTGACATCTAATTTTTAAATACTAATCAAATACTAAGTCCACATTTATGAATAATTTTATATGGAAAAATAAACATTTACATTTGAAATGAAAAGAAAATTGAGCTTCAAATGAGTTTTAATAAAAACACTTAAAAAAAAAAAGTTTAAGATTTTGCATTTGTTTTAGAAAACGGTAAAGAACAGAGAATTAGATGATGATGAAAAAGTAGTTGGAACATGAATTTTTCAAAAATAAAGCCATGTAGATAATAAAATGGGACGAGTGACAAAAATATAGTTTAAAAAAAATCTAAAAATAAAAATTTGTATTTAAGAAAACTAGTTTAAGAAAAAAAAACTACATAAACACTTTAATTTGTGTTGTGTTGTGTTATGTTGTTAAATATTTTTTATGTTAATCAAAATTTTTTTTATATGTAAGATTTACTTAGATACCAATACTTACCATGCTCTTATTTTTTATTGATATTCAAAAAATTTTGAGAAAAATATGATATGATGACTAAACATTCATTTAGTCTAGTTTTATTATTCACTTTTATCAGGAGAAAATTTATCATCACAGTGAGATTATTCGTTTAGTAAACCTCTGCTGACTAAAATTTTTAAAGGATCACATGTAGAACCTTTGAAAAGTGGTATGAATGTTAGTCATCTAAATTTTATCCATGCTTACGTTGTAAAAAATAGAAAGGCAACATTCAAATTATATGTTAAAAGAGCGGATGGTAAAGTTGGAATCTCAAAGAGTTAAGCCAACTTTTACTTTAGCTAATAATGTAGAATTCGTGATTGAAAAATATAAGTAAATTTTCAGATAAGATATTTAAAATTTTAATTGTTTAATCCTTATATATTAACATATAATTATGTTGATAATAAATTTATGTTTGTCAATGGTATTCTTTTATTCAAAATAATCATCAAAAAAGATATAATAACCATAGACAATGTGGTTGTAGTAAATGGAAAAATCAAATTTTGGCACTATAATTTTTTTATTATATTAGCAAAATATGATTATAATTGTTTGAAAAAAAAAACAAAGATTTTTTTTTAAAATAATATTCTCAAGAATCAGAAGGTGTTACATAATTTGAAATGTTTTTTTTTTAAGTTACTCAAATATGAGAAAAAGTTATTATGTAACTTTTATTTTGATGCGGTTACATATTTATATTAATAAAATATTTAGTACAAGTCATATCTTCACTTAATTTGAAACCATATGGCTGTGATGGATTTGAAAAAGTTAAAGAAATTTCATTTGAAATATTTGGGATAGAAAAGAATAATCTAATAATGAATGGATGGTTTGAAGGATTTTGCAAAGTTGTTGATGAAGTTAAAAATTTCTCGATATGAAATTTCTATTGTGGAATGAAACATGCCTCAATTGAGCACTTTTGACTAAATTTTTAATTTTGGGTTGAAGTATAATGTTAAAAACAATATGGACGTGCTTAAGTTTTTGTTCCATATAACATTTGCTAGTCTATTTTGATCATGTGAGTAAAGTATCATATTTTTTAAAAGCTATTTTGAAATTTAATTTCTAATATAGATTTTGTTTAACCTACAAGTAAAAGCTTTACTAAAAATAAAGCCTTTTTTTTTTACAACTGATGAAAATTTATCTATTTAAAAAAATAGTGATAGATTAAAATTTGACAAAGATGAATGAGTTGTTGGAATTATCTTTTTTATATCTTTTATAATGTGCTTTTGCTAAAATTATTTGACACTGTATAATTATATTTTTTTTAGTCGTTTAATAATGCTGTGATATATTTGCACTGTTACCCTTCAATGTTGGAAATTATTTATTAGAAATGAGAATGAATTAGGTTAAATATTCTACAAAATCATTTTGGAATTCATAATCTTAAGTGAGGTTTCAAGTTAAACTTTTTTGTTTAAAAATTGACTCATTAGCTAACTATAGTAAGGACAAAAATTTTGTTGTTTTTTTCCAATTTGATGTATATATGTAATATATTTTGATGATAGCTTTTTGTATATGTATTTAGTTAACGTTATTAGGTTTTTATATTGTTAATCTTTTGTTTATGATTACATTTTAACATTGGTTATTTTAATTTATAGGTTGGATAGGGATAATTTTCTAGAAAAATGATCTATCCCAATTAGTTTTATTCTAGTTTTTTTCAAGGAATATGATGAAAGTTTGTGTTATTAATATGTAAAATGATGATATTTAGGAGCATCATTTTATATTAATATGATGAAAATTTTTATTAATAGGACTATTAATGGTAGAGCTTATTTGATGAGTTTTTTAAGCAAAATTATATGATTTTATTTGAATTATTATTTCATATTTATTATGAAGAATTAAGATCAGAGTTCAAAATTTTATAAAACTTAAAAAGATTTTTACTTCTTTTTTAATAAAGTAGTTAATTAAGTTAAAATTGTAATTTAAAAGAAAAGAAAATAAAATCTACAAATGTACTTATTTTTCTTTCACTTTTCTCTTCCATCAAATTAAATATAAAATGACACCTACATTTGAGAAGAAAAAAATCAAGCTTTAAAAGAGTTTTAAAAGCATTTTTAAGAAAGAGAAGAACAAAAAAAAAAGATTAAATGGTGAAGAAAAAATAATTAGAAAAAATAAATATATAAATAAAAAATTCAAAATAAAGCAACATAGATAATATTATGGCATTATGTGGCAAAAATGTCTAACTCAAATAATAAATATCTAAAACAAAGAAATTTTTAATTTACCCTAGTATAAGAAAAAAACTCCACAAATATTTTAATTTATTTTGCATTGTATTATCTTTTCGATCTGTGTTGTGTTGTTAAAGAATTTTTTATCTATGTTGTATTTTAATTTTTTTAATTTTTATATTTTCAAATTCTTATTTTGATATGTAAAATTTACTTAAATTTCAATATTTACCATGTTCATAAGTTTGTTATTTTTTACAAGTGATACAAAATTTCAAGCAAAAATTTGGTACAATGATTAAGTAGTTATTTATTCTAATTTTTATTTATTAATTTTTGATCATAATGAGATATATTCATTTAGTATATCTATGCTGATCGAAAATTTTAAGGGATCATGCTTGAAACCCTTGAAAAGTGGCATAAATGTCACTCATCTAATTTTACTTCGCACTTACACTATACAAAAATGAAAAGGTGGGCGATTTGCTTATATGTTAAAAGAGCAGATGGCAAAATTAGAATCTCAAGGAGTTAAGCCAACTTTTACAACAGTTAATGATTTTGACTTGTGATTGAGGAATAACGAAATTTAAAAATTTATATGTTAACATGTAGTTATATCAATATTTTTTAGAATTTATAAAGATCAATAGTACTTTTAATTCAAAACAATCATTAGAGAGGATATTAATACCATGGACAACGTGGTTGTGGTAGACGAAAAATTAAAATTTTTGCACTATATTTTGTTTGATCATGTCAATGATTTGGCAAAACATGATTATAAATATTTGAAAAAAACTTGATATTTTTGAAAAAAGTAAAGGGTACCATATGATTTGAAATTCAAATATAGTAAGAGTTACAACAAGAAGTAAGATTATTATTATGTTTATAAAATATAGTTAACTTTTTTATATTAGTCAAAATATCTTCACTTAATTTGAAACCTTGTGGTTTTGATGAATAAAAAAAAGTTAAAGAAATTTCATTTGAGATCTTTGGGATAAAAGAGAATTATCTAATGAAGAATGGATGGTTTGAAGGATTTTGCAAAGTAGTTAAAGAAGTTATATTTCGATGATAACATTTTTCAATCTACTATGACATTTAAAACAATATGGATATGCTTAAGCTTTATAAAAAAATTTCATATAGTATTTAGTAGCCCACTATGATTGTGTAAGTAGAATTTTTATACTTCAAATTGAATTTCTAATATAGATTTTTCTATCCTACAAGAAAAAACTTTAATTGAAAATGATAATATTTCTTACAGTTATTAAAGATTGATAGATTTAAAAAGATTGTGGTGGATTTGCAAAAAATTCGATCAAGTTTTTGGAGATTCATTGTAGTGTGCTTTTGCTAAAATATTCTACACTATAAAATCCTATTTTGTATTTTTTTCTATGTTTAATTGTTAATACTATGACATGTCTACCCTCTTAGTCCTTAACTATTAGAAGTTGTTTACTAAAATATAATAGAAATGAATTAGGCTAAGTCTTTTACAAAAATTATTATCATTTTAGAATTCACAATCTTTGGTAAGGTTTCATAAACAATTTAAATTTTAGTTTGAAAATTGGTTGACTAACAAATTTTTTGTGACAACATAAACATGTTTTGTCTCTCGTAATATATTTTGATGCATATATATATGTATCAATGTATTTTGATGATAATTTCTCTTTGTAGTTAAATAATGCTATTAAGTTTTTATATTGTTCATCTTCTATGTAACATTGGTTTCCCTAATTTACGAGTTGATAAAAATAAATTCTTTTAGGTAAATCTATTTCTTATGAGAAATATGATGAATATGTTATATATTATTAATGTCATGTAAAATGATGATTGTTTTGGAACTATTATGGCAAAGATTGTTCGATGAATTATTTTGGGGCAAAAATTATATGATTTAATTTGGATAATTGCATGATAAGTATTTTTAAAATTAGGATTAAAATTCAAAATGTTAAAACATCAATCATTGTTAATGGATTTTAGGATGAAATTTTTTATTTTTTTTCAATAGAGTAGTTAATTTTAATTAAGTTTTTTTTTTCAAAATAAAGTTGAAATCTAAGAGTCGAAAAATGAAAATAAAATTAATAGAAGTATTATTTTTTTCATCTTAAATAAAAAATCGATAAAAGTATTATTTTTTTCCATCTCTTTCATAATGCATCTTCTGATATTATAAACAAGATAATAACAAAACCAACATTCATGCATAGTACAATAAAATTAATTGCTTTAAATCTTGCATAATATTAATAAAATATATAACTTTAATTCTATGAGATATTTCAATATGGAGCTTTTTTATTACGCAAAGGTAGTTTAAAATTATTTTTATCAAAATAAATTATTTTAGAACTTATTTTGTTTAACAAAAAAGGAAGCCCTCCTCAAATTAAAGAGTAAAACTATATATTAAAATTGTATATATCTCTATTTTTTCTTAGTCTCTATCAATTTTTTATTATTTCAATTAGCTTTTGCTTGTTCTCAAAAAACTAAAGATCTATTTCTACATTCAAATATTTTACTTATATTTGTCTATTCTTAAATTTATTAATTATTTTTAGTATGCAATTAAATTTATTGAATGATTTATATTTGTGAAGAGGTCATAATACCCTTTTTATAAAAGAGAGATCTTAAGGCATATAATTTTTTTTTTTATAATATCAAGCATATGAGTATAAGTTTTAGTGATTTCATTCTTTTACTACCATCTAAATTTGCTAGTAAAAATAATCTAAGAGTTCATTATCTATATATTTCTTTCTTCACAGGGTTCCTAAACATTATTTAATCTTTTAAATGCTAATCAAATACTAAGTTCATACCTTTTAATAAATTTATGTGGCTAAAATGATATTTACATTTGAAAAGAAAAGCAAATCAAGCTTCAAATGAGTATTAAAAATATTTTTTTTAACAAAAAAGGAATTTTGTAGAGATTTTGCATTCTTTTTAGAGTAGAGCAAGGAAAAAAAGGAATTAGATGATGAAAGAAAATAGTTAAAACATGAATCTGTAAATGAAAAATTCGAAACAAACCCATGTAGATAATAATATGGCATTATATAGGAAAAATAACTCATTTAGAGAATTAAAGATTAAAAATATCTAGAAATAAAAATTTTAAACTAACCCTATTATAAGTAAAAAAACTCTATAAACATTAGGTTCAGGCAGGTAGGCCGATCGAATGGGTCTACTATAAACACTTTAATCTCCTTTACCTTACTTCTTTCCTTGACTAAAACATCTTAATGTGGCTTGAAAACTAAACTTTAATGTGCTAATTACCATTTTCTTCCTTACAGAATCTCAAGCTAGTAAGGCAATCTCCTTGCTTTGAATCAACGCAATCTAATATAAAATAAAGAAGGATGTTAAGGTACACGTTTTATGGCAAGCTTTTGGTAAGGTTTAAGTTGTAATTGGTTATACTTATTGCCCTATTTTTATTTATTTTTATATAAATTATTATGTAATAATACATAAATTTATTACAACTACATAGATATGTTACAAGTTACATAAATCATTTTGACTGAAAAAAGTCAAATTTACCAATAAATATTATAAATTATATTATCTATTATATACATTATTATGATTGGCAATATAAATCAGTGTTACATATTTTTTTTAATTACATAAATTATGATAAAAGTTAATAAAAGTTTTATACATTAATTTATTATATTTATGTAAAAACTTTTGTAACTTACAAAAATATAGTAGTAATAAGTAAAAAAAAAATAGTATTTACATAAAATGCTATAGTTATATAAATTATATTATCCCTTACGTACGTTTGTCATCATAGGTAATAGAAGTAAGTATCATACATTTTTCTTACCATTACACATATACATTATATATGAAATAAATTATGACTAAATAAAAATTAATTTACATAAAAATTTTGTAAGTTATGTAGATATAATAGTAAAGGTAGTTAAAAACTAGTATTACATTAAATATAATGGTTACATAAATTATATTATTTACTTCAGAAGTTTATTATCATGTGTAATAAAAATGTATATTACATATTTCTTTTTTATTTACATATATATATTATATTACATAAATCATTATAGTAAAGGTAATATTTATATGTAATATTTGTTATGGGTAATGTATCCGTGTAAGAATCTTTGAAGGCAATGTTTGTGTGTAACAAATTATAAAAAATTATCAGGTTACATATGAACACTACCGAAACTATAATGTATTTATATTAAGCATTTTTTCAAGAAAACTAAATATAACTTTTTCAAAATACTTTTCGATTTTTTATTAAATATATTATAGACAACTAATTTTGTCTGGGTTCCATGGATAACATGCAAGCATCCCAAACCATCATCGAGGCTCTTTGTGCATGCCCAAGTCCAACATCTCTTACCTTGAGTCCAGGTAAAGTGATTTGGGAGCTAAAACTGAGCAAAACATGAAAAGCTTACCAAATGTCTTACCTTACCCTAGGGTATTGATACATTGGATCCAACATTCAAAAT
This sequence comes from Adansonia rubrostipa, assembly GCA_038381775.1. Lineage (NCBI taxonomy): Eukaryota > Viridiplantae > Streptophyta > Magnoliopsida > Malvales > Malvaceae > Adansonia > Adansonia rubrostipa. The sequence continues at coordinate 16,992 of JBBYHM010071809.1, forward strand.
TTTCAAATTAGAGTTAGTATCAATACCTTATATCAATGCAAGCGCTTGACAGTACCAAAATTGGTTTTGGACAATAATGTATCAATACATCATAGAATATATCGATATAGTAGGCTAATGTATTGATACGTTACCGCAATGTATCGATACATTAGGCTAATGTATTGATACATTAATGTTAACTTAGACAATCCAATCCATTTTTCTTTAAAATCTCCTTACACTTTTCCCATAATTATTGCTCTAAAAACTCCATAATTTTAGTTAGGCTAGAGTTGATTTATTTTAAAGGAAATTAGGTCCATCTATCCATATATTTATATGTTTTAGGCTTAATTTCATTTAAATGCAATTGGGTCACATTTTTATTTTAATTAGGGAAGGTTCAATTAGCACAAACTGATAGGATTGTTAAGACATTTTATGTGAAAATAAGAATCAGTAAGAGCATTTTAAGCCTTTAAAAGTGACATACTTGTTATTTTTAAGTGATAAGTACATTGCCGGCTGACGACGACATTCTTACTCCTAAGATTAAAGATCTTTCAATGATAGAATTTTTAAAACACATAGTAAGGACTTTGGACCATTTTTTGATGAAAAAAGAGCAAAAATGCTTTTATAAAGGCCAAGAGTCTGCCAAAAAGAAAGGTTATTTAATCTTCCCTTTATCTTTTTTCCATTCACATTCTCACATTCTCATAGCCAAAAACCCTAGGAAAAATTTTAAAAAAGAAAAAAAGTGAAGAAAAAAGCTACATTACATGGCCTCTCTAAGATTACATGCATTTTTCTTTACCTTTTCATGATTTTTTATGACGTTTTAATGCATGTTTGGATATGTTGTTTAAATCCTCTTATTTCCCCTATTTTAATTTTAGCAAGCATGTTTTCTACTTGACGATGTATTTTACATCATCTTTTGTAGGATTTTTGAGATGCTTGATGTCATATTTATGTCTGTTTAGTATGTTCATGATGGAACATGCCATTTAACACGTATAGTTTAGGACATGTTCGATGAAATGCCTTTACATCCATTCCATGCTATGACTTGATGGATTTGCGCTACTTTGACATGCTGAGATCATGAAATATTTAATGAAATACGTGTTGCATTGAGTGCCAATTTTGATTTTCTTAAACCCTCTAGCATGAACTAAGTTAGTTTAATGTAATGGACTAACTGCGGCTGATGTTTTTCACTATTTGGTTTTATCAAACTTGGGGTAAATAAGCTCTTAAATGTTTCAATTCATGGTTATAAAAGGCCAAAAAATATTGGTTCAAGCCATCTTAAATTATTTTTAAATTAATTAATATTAAGCCCTATTCTAATGCCTTGTTTGGTTGATTGAGGTTGATTATCAGACAAAATAGCTACTGTTTAAAGGCCGTTACAGCACTTTGGAAATGCATTTTCAATGTCTCCATATGCCTAAGTAAAGCTTTACCATAATGGAAAAGTGCCAAAAAGCATTTGGATGCTCAAAAAAACTAATCGTTCTCCTAATCAATCTATGTGTGGTTAATGAGTCATCATGGTGCCCCATTTCCTAGAGACATAAGATGACTCACTAACATACTATTATGGACCCCCTTAATAGAGCATTTGAATGTTTGAATCATAATTTACACCTAGGTAATCAAAAATTAAAATTGCCTTATTTTTCACTACTAGCAACAATAATAGGTCTAATTAAAAATTTTTTCATGCCTTAAATATTTTTTATAATGTTTCAAGGATTTTTCCCCTAAAGACTTCAAATTAACTTTCTAATGAGCTCTTATTTGCCTCATTTAGAGTTTGTATGAGAGAGTTATGATTTTTTGATAGAACACTGTTAGGAATGCTTAAAATCAGCCATCAGTAACCATGTATTACTTTTGATCCATTAGTAATCAGTGGAGTAAGATAGCTTTTTCATTTAATCCTGTGAAAGGTAGGTGAAAAAGGCTTTAAGTCAACTTCATCTGATTAAGCAAAAATATCAGCAAAGTTGTTATTTGTCAGCTTTACTTGGTTAGGAGCCAGTAAAGTAAAATGGCCTTTTCATTTAATATTGTTAAAGGTAGGTGAAGAAGACTTAAGTCAACTTCATCTGATTACGCATAAAGATCAACGGAGTTTTATTTGTCAGCTTCACTTGGTTAGGAACCAATGAAGTAAAATGGCCTCTTCATTTGATATTGTGAAAGGTAAGTTAAAAATGCTTTAAGTCAACTTTGTCTAATTAAGTAGAAGGATTAGTAGAGTTTTATTTGTCAGCTTCGCTTGGTTAGTGAAGCAATGAAGTAAAATGACCCCTTCATTCGATCCTATGAAAGATAGGTGAAAAAAGCTTTAAGTCAACTTCATTGGATTAAGCAAAAGGATCAGAGGAGTTTTTCTATGTTCTCTTCATTTGATAGAAAACCAATAAAGTTGGCCTGCATGAAAGCCCAAGTGTATCTGATGGTTTAGTCCCTATGATATTGGCACTAAAATGAAAAAGCCAAGAGTAATTGATGGTTTGTCTTGATGAAATTAGCACCAAAATATTGAAAGCCCAAGAGTAGCTAATGGTTTCGTCACGGTGAAATTAGCACCAAAATATCAAAAGCCTAAGTTAACTCATATAGTTTCATTTGGGTCAACTCTTTATGACTTAGGTATCCCCCTAGTTTCTAGGATAACTTGTATGGTTTCGTCCTGATCAACCTTTATTGACCTAGGCATCTTTTTGGTAACCAAGTTAACTCGTATAGTTTCAACCTTTATTGGCTTAAGTATCACGTTGGTCACCCAAGTTAACTCCTATGGTTTCATCTTGGTTAACCTTTTTTAACTTAGTTATCACCCTGGTCAACCAAGATGACTCATATGGTTTCATCCTGATCAACCTTTTTCAACTTTAAGTATCTCTTTGGTCACCTAAGTTGACTTGTATGGTTTCATCTTGGTCACCTCATTAACTATCATGGTTTTATCTTTGTCAACTTTTTTTATTTAGGTTTTCCATAGTCGTCATCATGACCTAGTTTTCACTCTTAGTTACTTTATTTTATTTTGTTTTGTTTTGTTCTATTTTAATTTAGTCTAGTTCATTTTTCAAGACTTAGCAGCTTGAATGAAAGGTTGTCTATTTGGTCTTTGCTTTGTTCCTGATTCTTAGTAACGACCAAAGAAGGGTAGCTGTAGACACCTAATTTTGTAAGGCCTCTTTGTCCATTGTCCTAAATATCTGAGACAGAAAACCTAGTTATAATTGCCCTCATAGAGTTTGACCTCCTCCAAGTAGATTAGGCAATTTCAAAACCATTTTTTAGTCATGTCTATGTGGCTGCATGTGCAAGTGACAAACGAAATGCAATTTCAAGAGTGGTAGAGAATAAACCTCGGACAAAAAAGATGAATATTCAAGAGAAAAATTAGTTTTTAAAATATTTTCTTGATAAATTTTGAAATTTGTTTTTGCAAATGTATCATGGTTGAATTCCCACTATTAGGAATTTTTTTAAGATTTTTTGTAGAATTTAAAGAGTCAACTATCGCATATTTTTACCAACATTTATACAAAATTTATGCCGATACTCACCCTAAAAAATAAAAATATTCAAGAAAAAATATATATTGGCATTTTATACCGTGAGGTATCAAATTATCAATTTTAGTATTTAATTTTGAATTTTTTACTATACCATAAGTGTCCTGCACGTGAATTTTTTGGTAAAACACTATACCATAAGTGTCCTGCACGTGAATTTTTTGGTAAAACTTACTCTAGATTTCAAGGTTTTATCTTTATTATAATTTCTACCAATTAATGTTTTGAGTAATGTATTAAATTCAGTTCATTTTTATTAAATTAAACATATTTTTGAAATTTCTTGGGTTCCAAAATATAAACTTTTCGCACTTTAAAATTTTTCTGTAAAATTTTCCCTCGTTTAGAATTTTTAAATCTCTTCAAATATTTTCATTAAATTCAAATTAATTTAGTTTTTAAAACTCTATTTATTTTATGAGTTTTTTTTATTTTTCAAATATTAATTTTCTTCTGTAAGGATTTTTCTCGTAAAATTTTTTGAGTTTAAAATTTTTACTTATCTTTTACTTATACATAAAACTTGTCAAAAATCCCTTTTAGAGTTCAACACTTGTAATTATTACAAGAAAATTTCATTATTTTTACTTTTAGGCCAAATTTCCTTAACTTGTTTAAAACTTGGAAATTTTACCAATAAGCCGATTGGTTTCTCAACAAGCCCAACAAGCTTTCTAAGCCTATATTTGATTTCCACCAAGCCCTTTTCATTCTTTACAAGTGCAACAAGCCCAATTTTGTTTATTTTCACAAAGCCTACTAACTTTTCAACAAAGCCCAATTATACCATTTAGATTTTTTAGCAAGGCCAAATAATGTTTTCTCTCTCAAAAATCTTTATTAATTCTTTTGGATTCAAAATTTTTTTAGGAATACTTAATTTGGCCTTTTACATGATTAAATTTGTAAATTAAATTGTTAATTTATTACTTTTAATTTCTTACAATTTAATCCTTGTACTTCATTTTTTCATGAAATTTGCAATTAAACTTTTAGTTTTCATACAATTAATTTATCAATAATTATGCTCAATTTCATAATTTGATAGTTCAATTATATGAGAATTAATTTAATTAAGATTAAATTTTACATTAAGCTTAATATCATCAAAATCATTATTAAATCTAAACCTAGCCCATATGACTCATGCCTTACCTTTTTGACAAACACTTGATGACTAATATGAGAAGACAAAATCAATTAAATAAAATCTTATCAAAATGCAAAAAAAAGATAAATTTAACAAAAAATCAAGAAAATAAGAAAAGAAAATCTAAGAAAAGCCTCAAAGGCTTTCGGCCAAGGGGATTTTTTTCATCCCTTTTGGCCGAATCCTTTTACTATAAATAAGGGAAGGATAGCTTATTTTAGGGCCTTAGGCTAAAAAAAAAAAAAATACAAAAATGCTAAAATTTTTAGGTTTTCAAGCTTTTTAAGGTAATTCTCATGTAAAAGTCTTACTTTGTATTCATTTCATGCATGATTCTTCATTTTAGTGAGTTTTGTGAATACTTGAGCTCATGGATTTTGATCCATGTTGAAAGGTCAAGTACAAAGAGTATGATCATAGTTTCTTGATTTTGTTAAATTTGATTTTTGCTAGTAATAGTTTGATTTTCATTATGAAAATATACACTTGTTGTGGAAATAATGTTATGATGTTATGTACTTGATTTTTACAATTTTTCTTGGTATTTTCGTGTTGATTTATGGTGAAATATTTTGACATATTCATTACTTTTAGAGTTTTCATGCATATTTAAGCTTGATAAAATTTAGAACTTGTATTTTTGTTGATATTTATGAAATTACATAAAGAAAAAAAATATTTTTGGATGTTATTGGTGTTGGCCAAATTTAATAATATGCTTGGAATAAATTCTTGTGCTTGATTTCATGTTATCTTGGATTATTTTGTTATATTTCA